>PEGC01000161.1:0-20036 GCA_002921095.1 Cladosporium sp. SL-16
TGCTAGGAGATGAGCATCCTGACACAATACTCTCAATGGAAAACCTAGCTTTTACGTATCGGAACCAAGAACGGTGGTCTGAGGTGGAGAAGCTGGAAGTAAAAGTGATGGAGGCCAAATTGGGATTGCTAGGTGAAGAGCATCCCGACACAATCACTGCCATGGACAACGTTGCTCTGGCACTCTGGAACCAAGGGCGGTGGATAGATGCAGGGCAGTTGTTTTTCAAGGTAGTGCGAGCTCGCTCGAGAATGCTAGGTGCGGAGCACCCTGCCACGCTCACCGCCAAGGCAAACTTAGCTTCGACGTACTGCAACCAAGGGCAATGGCACGAAGCGGAGAAGCTCGAAGTCGAGGTCATGGAGTCGAAGTCAAGAGTGCTGGGCCGGGAGCACCCTGATACGCGCATTGCAATGGCCAATCTGGCTTCAACATACCACAACACAGGGCGGAAACGGGAGTCTGAGAAACTTTTCAATGAGATAAAGGATGCAAGCTACAGATCCCTTGGTTGAAGAGAACTCTTCCACTGTCATTGCCATGGCAGCTTTAGCATCATTGTATTGTAACCCAGTACAGTGGTTGAATACGACGGAGCTGGAGCTCAAGACTATGGAAGCGTGTTAAAAGCTGCGCTGCCTCGCGCGACGCCGAGTACACGACCGACTTCTTGAGGGTCTGCCACGGGGGCATGGAATTCCAGCGGGTTGCATTGTCTTGAAGAAGCTCAAGCTGGTCAAACTAGGCTAGATCACAACCATTTTTACAAGCCATGAATTCATGACGCCTTTGAGCACTCCAACGGACATACTGAACGATATTGTGGAGCCTTCCTACAGGTTCACGGCCGCGCCATATCTCATCGCACCCCTCGGAATCACCCCTTGTCGCCCTTTGGTGTAGCTCTTTATCCCCACTCTTCTTACCGTTCCCAAGAATGAGGGCTGTCGCACATTCAAACTCCCCTAATAAGCTGTCAAAGGTCGCCAATTGTTCCCATGATGCATGCTTCGCATCGTTGTCTTCTTGCAGCCTTAAAGAGGCGTGCTTCAAGGGTGACAGTACCTCAAGCAATCGCTCCAATTCCGTCCAGTCGGCAGCAGCAAGACAGTCCGAGGAAGAAAGCCGGTCGGAATCACTCAGTGATCGGAAGTGTGTTTGGTACAGCTCAAGGGCGTCCCGGAGCTTTATAGCGCGCTCGATCATGTCGCAGCTACTGTTCCACCTGATGCCGCCGTTGACAATCACTCGATAGATCCGGCCGTCGTCGGGATCGGCGTCGATGTTTTGCTTCATCTCAAAGAAACGCCGACGTTTTGGGGTCTTCTGAATGTGGGTGACTAGGTTGTGGAGTTTCCCGACAGGGCCTTTGCGACGCCACATATGGAGTGCTTCTTCTAAAGGCTCAGACCTTATGACTGCTTCGAAAGCGGCTATATGGCGGCTGTCCGAAAGGCAGTCTTCGCCTTCTTCCTGATCGATTGCGTCCTTATCTGTGCCGTACAGCACCGCCTTGGCCACGAGATTGATCACATGGGCACCGCAGCGCAGACGGTCGTGTTCTGGATCAATGTCCAGACTACCGCCCAAAACCCTGATCGCACGGTCGTTTGCGGTCGCGTTGTCTGCCATGAGATACTCCACTTTTTCGGCAATGTCGAAGTCGTTGATCACGCGTAAGACCTCTTCCGCTATGCTTTCGCCGCTGTGCGGTCCCTTTGTGTCGCGCAGACCGAGAAGTATGGCGCGCGGACAGAGAGAAGCATCGAGGTAATGTGCAGTCACTCCGAGAAAATCCAGGCCGTTGTCAGCGGTCCAATTGTCGAAGGAAATCGTTATGCTACTCGCTGCCTGACTCAAGGACTTTTCGATTCTCTCCTTGGCACCAGATGCTGCTTGCATGATCCAATTTCGGATCGTATTTGCGCTGGTCGGACCAAGTTTTCTAATCGAGGGTTTTGGAAGGTTAGCAGAGATAGATGCGATTGCGAGCTCGCCTGTCGCAACGATTGATTGGTCGTCACTGCCCATCGCACGAAAGCATCAATTCATCCTTTCTCGTTAAAGGTCGAGTGATCGGCCGTGTGCTGACGATCAACGTAGTCGAGCAAGGAGCCTGCTCGACGCTTCGAACCTCGGTGCATCTGTTGTCCTTTAAAATCGAAACCATGTCGCTCCATGTGACGCCGTGCCGGTGTTGTCGAGGCAGCTGCGAGAATATAATCCTTGTGCGGATGATGCACAGAATCGGCATGACATATCGTACAGAGCCAAACAAGGCTGTAGTTGCTGTCGCGTATCAAAGCCTCTCCATGTTTCCATATCCAGCTTCCCCGCGGCTTCTCTGAGGGCGGTGCGGGCGCGTAGCCACTGAGGTCCGCGCCAGTAATTAGCAGACCGCCCTCATTTTGCCGTCCGCGATGCTAGAGTGGAGTGCATAATCCCGTTGTGCCCACTGATGTATCGCCCTCTACAAAGATATAGTCCCGCCGACTCCTGCGCTGTAGAAAGAGTCGACAATTGTGGTGCGCCATCCAGGGTACTGAAGGCCGCGAACATACACGCGTTAGTCAGAGCGGTAGAGAGGTGGAGAGACCCAGCAACGCCTGCGCCATCTAGGGAGCCCACAGCTCCCCCGTACCATCCTGCCGACTCTCACCAATTACCGCGAGAAACAACAACTTCGTCGCGCTATTCCGCGAGCATTTGCACCACGCGACAACTCTTGCCAGCACGATCGACTGCTGCATGCGTTGCCGGATTTGGCCATTTCGGGTCTCGCAAATTCCCATGGCATTCTGCTGACATCCGCGCCATCTAGGAACCCGCCAACTTCTACATCCCCCTTTGAATTGTTGCGCCTTCCTGGGGCATGTTGACTCCTGCAAGTGCAATGAAGCAGCCCGCTAAAACTTGCGCAGTCTAGAGTCCAGACGACATTGCGCTAAGCATTTCGCCGTCCAGTGCACCGGATTGAACTGGTATTCGGATAGCGGCCGGTTGAACGACTGGCAAACGGCACGAAAGAGGCGTAGAGCAGACCAGAGGAGGAAGCGCACACAAACCCGTGCGGCTCTTAAATCGACTAGTGGATCAAGACCTCAAACTTCTATACCAAATCCTCGGACTCCTGCACTGAATCCGGAGCATCTGCCTCTAGCCGCTGAAGAGTTCCTTTGTCAGGCGTCCGAGGTTCCAATCGGGCATCTTCCGTGGATTGTTGAGATGTTCAGACAGGAGGAGTTTGTCCCGTTCCAGAACCGCCTGATGAGTATTTGTCTGGAGCGTATAATCGAACGGCCCTCAAGATACGAACAAGTTCGTGTAACACAGCGGCTCGTATTCGGACGGGGCGACACGCTCCTCATTGCCAGGACTGGATGGGGCAAGAGCGTTATCTTTCACATCTTTTCGGTCATCACAGGCAAGTTTACCTTGCAGATCATTCCACTGAACAAGCTTGGACAGATCAGCTTCGACAGATCCGGCGGATCGATGGCACACGACCGTGTCTTGTTACAGCGCGCACGAGATCAGAGGAGAAAGACTTGCTCGAACGTATCGAGGCTGGCCAGTACGCCCACATTTTGCTAGGACCCGAACAAGCGTCGTCCCGCGCATTCCGGGCGGCATTACAAATCCCCACACTTCAGGCGCAGCTTGGTCTTGTCGCAATTGATGAATGCCACCTTATCAAACAGTGGCAAACATTCAGGCCGGAATTTATGATGCTTGGTCAACTTCAGGCGATTCTTTTGCCTGATTTCGTTTGGTTGGCGTGTTCGGCCACTATCGATGAAGCGACAGAGCGAACAGTACTCCAGTATTCCGGGCTACGCCCAGTCGGCCCAGATATGTATCAAACCGAGGCGATTCGAACGTCCATGGACCGGAAAGACATTTCAATTTGCGTACGACCATTGCCCCGGAACAAGGTCACTTCTGCTGAAATGCTTTTTTTCACGATCGCAGAAGCTGTTAGCAGTCTGGAGGCCCGCCCGTCAGATATTCCTAACACAGTCATCTTTATCGACAGCAAGACGGACATCGAAAGGGTGGTAGTATACCTTCGACGCGTGCTTGTTTCTCAGAGCGCTCAGTACCCTGTGAACCGTCGTTATGTCCAAGACCTGTCAGCAAAAGAGAGGTTTGTCCACAATATCATCCAAGTCAACACCTCATCCGTGTCCGACTGGGACCAGGAGCAGAGATACGCTGAGTTTCAGAAAGAGTCTTCTCTCATCCGCGTGATGGTAGCCACAACCGCGCTTGGGATGGGTGTAAATATCCCTGATGTCAGCAGGGTCGTGCTCTGGAGGTTTTCGATTGACTTTGATGTTGGCGACGTCCAACAACGGATCAGGCGTGGTGGTCGCGGACCAGTGGTCACACGGACCTCTGACGTGATGGCACAGCCGGCACACCTCGCAACGTCAGCACAAGTTGAATTGTCGACCCCAACGCATGCTAGATTGAGTCAAACTCAGGAGACGACGAGCAAGACCGGCCTAGAGCTGGAGTACCGGCGTAGGCTGCCAACGGCATTCAAAGAAATGGTGAACGCAAAGTGTCATCGAAGCGCAATACTCCAAGTTCTCGGTGAAGAGAAAGTTGCACCCGGGTTATCGCGCTCGGAGGTGTTGCCTGAGCTTTGCTGTAGTGGTTGTAATCCATCCTCGTTCCCGTCCTTTCCCGAACCGCCGACACTGGAGACTGTTGTGCAAAAGCCAATCAAAGGGACTTCAGCAGGTGTCGCGCTCGAGTTCTTAGATAAGTGGGCTATTGAACAAGCAAAACTGTTTTATAGTTCCTCTCATAGACGTTACCCGCTCTCGCCAGCTGCATTTCTAGAAGTCGACTGCCGTTACCGTCTTTCTCGCCTCTTTGAACCCCATCGGAAGGTCACTTGGCGGTACTTCTCGATCGATGACGCAGAACGTGAAGCACCGAGATTGAGGCATTGGCGACATAAAGATAGATTCATCACGCTCTTGGTAGAGCAGCTTCGAAGAATGGGCTCGACAATTGAAGGGACTGTATTAGAGATCGCTAGAATCAAAAGAGACGAGCGAGCTGCGGCAAGTGAGCGGTTGGCGAGAATCACCTTTACGCCATTGTCTCCAAGCTTAGGACGTCGCGACCTTGCAGAATGGCTGAAAGAGAAGGACGACAACCTCGCACGACAGGTCGCCAGGCGCATCTTCGGACAGCGTATTGTACAAGCCGCTGCCGCGCTTCCTCCTACCGACCCACCTACTCAAACGCAGATATCCGCAATTCGACCAGACAGATACGAAACGCCAGATGCACCGACAGCGTCCCCGTTGAGTCAGCCGGCTACCTTCAGCTCGCCGTTAGCGCCAGAGTTCTCGCCACGCTCTGCTCCGGAGCATCTGACACCCAGAGCGCGCGAAGTCTTGACGTCCACACTAGAGATCATAGCTCGGCTTCGTGAGAAGTATCGACGGCACTCGCAATCACCTCTTTCGCAGCGATGGGTTGTCTCTTTGCGAGACGTGCCTTCTCAGAACGAGCCGTCTCAAGATGTGTCTTCTGAAGTTCTGCTGTCGCGGGCCGCTTCAGCACATGACCAGTTGCACGACGTCGAAGACGTACTGTCCCAGGATTCTGCCAGTGTACCGTCTGGCGACTTCGAGATTGCATTAGTACAGTCGGCATTCGCGGAAACGCCCACACAGCCCAGATTCCAGCACCAGCGTCCGTCCAAAGATCCACAGGACGTAGATGCTGAATTGCAGGAGCATCAACATTCTCATCGTGCTCCACTTCGGGAGATGGATCCGAACGTCGGATTCCCAACTTTCTTCCCGTCCACGTCTCGAGGGCGCATTCGGACGCTCACGCTAAAGGCGAAAGAGAATGCACGCGGGACATCAGACAGGTGTTGAGCGTGCGGAAAGCGTGATAGTGTAGTGGCGAAAGAGTACGCTCAGAAGTCGCTCGACGAAGTATTCAACGACTTATGTGAGTGTTGGTGGTGAGGAGCAAAATATCCGGACGCGAGCGAACTGTTCATGACGGTAGCAACCTTTCTCCTCGCCGCGTTCCATTTAGACGGTCGATTGAAAGGCGCCCTTCACTTTGCCTGTAGTATTCTGGGTACGGCGACGCCTAAGTATGAGACGAGTTGGCATGACGATGGGTAGATGCAGGATTTATCTGATGTGGCAGGAATCCTTAGGCAGCGACCTCTTTGATGCGCAATGTCTAAGCCGGGATGACGGGTTGACGCCGGATGTTGCAGGAGGCATCACAGGCCCACATGCATACTTTCCATGTTCTGTCTAATTGAGCTCACTGGTCAGATCGATCAAGTCTGGTGTGTCACTATCAGCATTCTCAAGATCGAAGAAGTCATCGATGTTGGCGAAACTGCCGTCAATCGTGTCGGCAGAGCTATCAACACCAGCGTCGGGCGTGCAATTGTCACGGACATGTACATTGTTGAAATCTCTTACTCGGTCTTCAAGCACGTCGACCCCTTGCTGAAATATGTTAGGAGAATCGAAGGGCTCTTCAGGACGTCCGTAGTCTTGAGGCGCGGCGAGGTGACTTCCATACAAATTGCGTGCAAGTGAAAACATGTCTAGTATTGCATCCATAACTGTGTGTTCGCCAGACATGTGCTTGCCAAAGGTCGCCTCGAGTTTCGTCCGGACCTCTCCAACAAACGTGTTACTAAGGCAGACACGGTTGAAGATGAGATCTATATCCTTTGTCGAGTTCTTATAGCATGTCATCTCTGTTTTGCAATACCCATTGAGATGCTCGAGACCAAGATCGATCGCCTTGAATGTGTCACGTCGGCCAGGCCAGTTTACAAGACCAGAAGCGAGAATAGCGTCTGGAGCTCGTCTGAGTTCACAGAAGAGTGGAGGTTCCATCGGTAATATAACATCTCGCGACCGTAGTTCTGTTGCCCAGCTCCAAAGAATGTGACGATGAGTGGGTCCACGATACGTCGGAGGTGGCTAATGTCGCCGCGTTTAATGGCATACTGGACCACAAGGAAAAGCTCGATCTCTTGTAACATTCGACACATTGAGCGGAACTCGATGTCTTTGTGACTAGCCCCTTCCCATGCGCCAAGTGTGAAAGCCTGAAGCCGGATCTCCTCGATAATTTCGCTGAACATCGAAGGTGATAAGCGGGCGATGATATCGTCCATGTCTCCAACGAGCTCGGGAACGGTAGCAGACGTGTTTTCGATCATACCACGCTGTCTGAGGTGCGAGTAAAACATCGCGGTGACGCGGGAGGCGAACGCTTGCACCACGATCGGTGCTACGAGGTGGTACTTGATATTTTCGGGGCCATACTGGGTACGGCCCCATGCCGTGCTATCTGCCTTGAGGCAATGTCGCGACTGATGAAGACCATTAGAGCCAGTCCAATAGGTCCTTACAATGGTGTAAAGGAGGTTCATCTGAATGTGAAACCAGGCGGGTAGACCTAGCATCCAGTCCCTGTGGTCGTACGAACGCTCAGCGGATCATTGCTCTAGCTTGACAGAACGAATTCGTTGCGCAGTAAGCTGATCTCCATGGACAAGCCAGAGCCGTCTAGAGAAGTCGTTCCGAAGATCACTGGGTGTTCGAGGTGCCTTAAGACCAAGTTGGGCGATGAAGATACTATCGTGGACACGGTACGTTCCGCTAATAGTCCCTTCGTCTTCGAAAATGCCGCCGAACTGCCAGAATTTCGTCTTTTGAGGAGGGATCTGATGGAGTACAGGCATCTGTGGATATTGCGTTGAGCTCTCGAAAATGCGCGCTACAGCAGCGGGATGCACGCTTCGGATAGCATTCGCAATAAGGGATTGCGATATCTGTACTCCCGTATCGTCTCCCTGACGCGAGAGGCCATCGAATATCTCGTCTATGCGAAGAGGGTTTTCTGGATGATGCATTGACTGATTCAGTCCGGATGCGGGAAGCTGAGGGCATATCACAATAGAAGCGGTTGTGACGGCGCGCATGCCGGCGGAGTGACCGAGGATCTCGTGGCGAGTGTTCTCCTTGAAGTTCATGTTGTCGTAGACGATCACGGCTTGTTGATCGCGTGAGAGAATTGGGAGTTTTCGCTTAAACTGTTAGTCAATTGTCTCGCGGGTTTCCGAGTGTGCCACGCTAATGCGAATCATTGGGCTGGGTATTTGCAAGAGTTGACAAAGACGGAGATATCTGCTGGGGAGAAATCCTGATACGACTGATTAGATCCGCGCCCTTAAGAGATTACTAGATGCAGGTGGTGATCTCCTAGTAACGTCCCGTGAGATGATCAGTCTCCGAGCCTGTAATTATCGCTAGGGAGAATGAATAAACAGGCAGTGTGGGTTGAAGTAAATCTAGGGGAAGCGTGGCAAAAGATCATACCCTAGCTTCTGTCGCGACCTTCTCCATCCTGCGGTTGATAGTATTGTAACTTTGACAAATGCCCAGACCGTGGAGCGCATCGAGCACTCTGCGCTTCACGCCAGATCCATGGAGGTAGACGGATAAAAGAGTTTGAAAGAAAGACGATGACTTTTTAGACTGCGCATGGGAAACGAACGCAGTTATCATGAAAACCTGCTGTGGGAGTCCGCGGGCAACTCGAGCAGGGTAACTTTCGCGGTGTGCACGCGTGTTATAGAGGAGACTCGTGATAAGCTGGTGCCATACAGGAGCGGAGTCATGGATTGTCTGAAACTCCTGTTCAAAATCAATGCTCTCGATGGAAGCTCATGGAACGTATCTGCCGAACACGGGCTGCTGCCTTATCAGAGCAAGGAGCTCGATCTTGATCGTAGTAAGGTCGACCGCGTCGGTAGAAAGTCCACACCTTGCCCGAAAGCCCTCATCCTGTGTGAGCTCTCGTATCGCTTTCCGTCGCCAGGGCGCTCGCTGATACCTGCCACAATCATCTAACACTTCATCTGAGATCCATGCTGTCAAAAATTCCTGGATTGTCCAGCGGCAGTCATCACGCAGGACACGATATATCTCTTGCGCAGATATACGTGGGCGGTATGTTCTCGACGATACAAGTGCTCCCCTCGTTGAACTCATCTGTGCGCGTCTCTGAGCGCTTGATTGACCTCGTCTTGCAGCAGCAGGGTGTTGCCGGCCGCCTCGGCGACTGGCTTCCGGCCTTGCGGCGTTTTGTTCTGGTTGCGGTATCGAAGATTGCGCTGCCGAGAGGAGGACGTCTGCTACACTATGGTCGTTGCGGACGTTTGGGTTGGCTTGTCTGTTGTCGCTACCGCTAGCGCTATCGCTGCTGTCGGTGGGTGAATGACGTCCGGGCGCGCCGTGGACTGTAGCAGGCCTTCGGTGTCGGACGGACTCCATGACAATCTACGATTGTAGCGCCGAAGCTGTACTTGGCGTTCAGATGGTTATGGTGAGAAATAGGTGGAGTATTAGATATGAAAAGCACAATTGAATGGAAATGGAGCAGTCCTCACCAAAAGCAAATCGGGCTGCCCGCAAAGGCGGGACAATAAGGGCTCAGACCCTCTGGGAGGATGGCACTTTCCCCTCGTTCGATTAGTGCAGAAGGTCACAAAACTTTATGAATGCGGGATCGGCTGCGCCGGCCTGCCGGCCGGCGGCCCTTTCTCGAGCCGCAGGCTAACATCCTCCCGGAGGGTCTGAGTTTACTGAGATAATGAGAGGGGCACGGATCTCAGCAGCCTCAATAGGGTCAGGGTTAGGGTGACGAACCGAGATCTGGAATTGATTACATTCAATGCCAAGAAAGGTACAATGTCTGCAGACAATCTGCAGACAACAAGTAAGTGTCTGGTCTGCTTATATAATGTCTTTGCCGATGTCTGTTCGTCTGATTACGTGATCAAACAGACAGACTGTCTGTCTGTGTCTGTCTGATGAACACCCTGCTTATGATCACCAGTATCGTCAAGACGAACTCCGCTTGTGTCTACGAAGGTGGCAGAGAGGAGTTGCCCAACCAGAGGCGTCTGCGGCGAGCCTGGCATGAGTTCGAACACGCGAATTCCATTCTCTTTCACGGGTACGCGGTTGTATAACTCCTCGCTCGGCTCTGAGCGCTGATAATTCAGTTTCTCTGATGATGGGTGTAAGTCTTCTTCGCGTCTCTGTCCTGTTGATGCCAAAGAATCTTTGCAGAAACAACATGGAGATACCGCTAGACTTGGCATGGTTGTTGTGCTTCTTTGAGGGTAGGCGCGTCAGAATAAGCCTCCATTAACCATAGAATAAAAACAAGCTCCTTTGGCTGGATCGTTCTGGAATGTGGAAATTTCTTTACTTGTCGTAATGCTGCTGGCTAGAAGGGCTGTGTCCTCCGGAAGCAACCGAGTAGACTATACAGGCAGCCAATGTGGGGGAGCCCGACAACTCAGGCTTCCGTCAGCTATGGTTGGTAATCTTCGAGCTCGGGCAAAGAGCGGAACAGCTCGCGCAGCGGTCCACCAATGAGGGACGAGTGGCCAGTAACCGACCCAGACTGACCAAGCGGATCGTTCTGGAATACCAATAGCTCCTGGCGCAAGCGACTGCGCAGATACCGACAACGTTCGGGGGCTCAGCGCGCAAAGTTGACGCTGTGTGGCCTGACGGCCACACTCGGCGCATGTACGACGAGCTCAGCAAAAGACGGGCGAGTGTCCTCGCGCAGCTTCGCACAGGGATGACACCACTCAACGGGTAATTGCATAACATCAGAGCGATGGAAACGGATCTTTTCGAATGCGGCGAGGCAATCGAGTCGAGGGAGCACTTCATCTTTCATTGTGTGGGGTGGAGCGAGCAGCGGGAGATCTTGGGCGTGTGGACAGGCGAGGAGGACCTGTCGCACCTGCTTGGAGGTAAAGGCTCGACAGATAATGACGACTGGACACCGGATATGGACGCAGTGCGAGCCGTGATACATTTCACCCTGGCTACCAAACGATTCGAACGAGACACCAACACGCAAAGGCGAACGACGAGGTGGACGAGTACCAGCGACGACCCGACGACCCTTACCCTACTAATCATAATCTCTGCACACGAACCACGCACCCTCGTATACGGCAGGCCCCGGCTTCATCTGCTGAAAATGGGACGATGAACACTTGGAAATACAGCCTCAAGAATACCCGCTGACCAGCAATCACGAGCATTCGAAAATGAGAGAAAAACATATCACTAGATTGACTTCACTACCCACAGTGTCCCCGGTGAAGTTGAGCGGTGTGGGGAACCGAACAGGGAAAGCTCGATGCGGCGCTTTGACCTTCCAGACCCTTCGAGCTAGAAGGCCCGAGCGTCAGCACCATTTCGGGTACAGTCTACCGGCACGTCAAGCTGCACCCATACTCGGAAGCAAGAATCATATCTGGTGTGTGTAGCCATTTACAATGAGCTCAGTCAATCTCGCCTCGAGTCATGTCACACGGAAGCAGCTATGTGAGTCCCGTGACGGCTCATCACAAGTGGGGAAAAGGAAGCAAGAAACCTTGACCGTTCTCACGAAACAAAAGTTCGTCAAAATCAAGCACGATGAGGTCTTGGATTTGGAGAATACAACGGAACTCAGCTATCCGATGAGGAAGGACACGACAACTCGGCGACGATTTAGCAGTGGCACTCAAGCTGTGGTAGAGTGCGCTCCAGGAATTTCAACAACAGTAGGAACGAGAAATTCCTATCCACAACGGGGCTCCCCTAGTCTCAATTATGGAGGCAGTCTTGGAAGCATAGAACCAAAATCGCCCACAAAGCTCACACAAAATGTGCTCTACCAGAATATAGCACAATCGAACTGCTGCCGCGCAGATGGTCCATGCCCTAGAATCTGGACTGTCGATCGTAACTCAGCAAAGCAGAAGAAGTACTATGGGGTACGCAAAGGCCGGACGATCGGAATTTTCTTAGACTGGCCGACCACTGAAAAGCAAGTCACCGGCTTCAGTGGGGCCATTTTCAAAAGCTTCAAAAGCGCAGACGCTGTCGAGAATTACATGAATATCCCGCCCGCTGGCTGTTCCCACACAGAATTGGAGTCCTCACACACCTACTTGCACGATCATCAGACTACAGAGGCTGTCCTAAGTTCTACCCTCGACGGACACAACAATTGTGTTGGGTGCAAGGTGCCCCTTCAAGACAAATTCCAAGGGAGTGACCAGTGTGCCCTTATTAACTCTCGAAATGAAGTCCCTGTAGACTTGAAGGAGGCTTTCCAACTTTCCCTGGAGCAGTCAGAGATCTTAAGGCTCGTGATGCAAGGTCACAACATCTTTTTCACTGGTGCTGCTGGAACAGGAAAATCAACTGTTCTAAAGGCAATAATATGCCACCTCCGAGCACAGATGAAGAAGGTGCAGACCGTTGCACCTACGGGCATCGCCGCTTTACCCTTGGGAGGTACTACGATCCACGCTTATGCTGGGTGGAACATCCGGACAGGCAAGACTCTTGCGCTTATTGAGATGGAGGCGAATGCGCGCAACAAACGGACTTGGAAGAGACTTGCTCAATGTACAGACGTGCTGATTATTGATGAGATCAGTATGGTCGAGAATTTCACTTTCGTACGGCTCGATCGAGTCATGCGTTCGGCTAGGAATTCCGAAAAGCCTTTTGGGGGGGCTCAGGTTATCGTCACGGGCGATTTTTATCAACTACCTCCTGTCAGACCATTCGAAACATGCCTCGTTTGCGGAAACAAGCTTCGGGGATGGCACGAGCGAGTGCAGGTCTACACATGCACTGAACATGGCGAGTGGCGTGATGATGAGAAATGGGCATTCCAAAGTGGTACCTGGAGCGAGTGCAAGTTCGTCCTTCGCGAACTCAATCAGGTTCACCGCCAGGCGGACAAAGCCTTCGTTGTGCTACTAGGCAAAATCAGAAATGGCGAGGAGCTTACGGACGAGGAAAGAAAACATCTTCTCGGACGCGACATCAATTTGGACCTCCAAAAAGTTGTCAGGATCTACCCACATCGCAGCAAGGTGGATTCAATCAATTCTGACGAACTTGATAAATTGAATACCCTACGCCAGACGTATTCGTGCTCGGACGATTTCCAATGGCTCCGTAAGCAGCATCCAGAACTAGAAGGGCGCTTTGACCGGCTGGAAGATGACGATGCACACTCGCCGCTACTTGCATTCCATGAGGAACGCCACCGCTTCTCCGATGAGCTTGTGCTCAAAGAAGGTATGCCAGTCCTTCTATTGATCAATCTCAATTTCAATTTCGGACTCATCAACGGATCTCGCGGCCAGATCGTCGGTTTTGAGAAGTCCGATGAAAAGAACCTGCCGCGAGTTAGCCGCAATGATGCAGATAATCGTGAAAAAGACATTGCCTCGAGCTTCAAGGCAGTTTACGAGGAGAGGCAGGTTCGCAGCTTTGCTTCCCGAGAACGTATAAAACTTCAAGGTTGGCCAATCGTTCGATTCGAAAATGGTGTCCAGCGTACCATTTACCCACACTGTTCTGTCACCGAGCTGGGCAGCGGGCCACCCTTCAGTGTCATATCGCGAACTCAGATCCCCCTCGCCGCAGCTTGGGCCATCACGGTACACAAGTCTCAGGGTATGACTATCGGTTGTGCTGTCATTGACATGGATCGAGCGTGGGAACACGGACAGAGCTATGTAGCCATGTCAAGAGCTAAAAGTCTAGAAGGCTTAGTGGTGCATGGACTGGCTAGCGGAAAGGTTACGGGAGCAGACGGAACTGTCAAGTCATTCATGGCGCGTTTTAGATCTCATTGACACATGTAGTGCCAACGGAAGGGTTTGCTCCATCCACACATGGCATTAAAACGTCAGTCATGTTAATATAGCCAAGTTTGTTGACGGGAACAGGCAATCAATCATTTGGCTGACGCGGCGTCAAGTTCCATAACTTATTCTTGATTGGTCGCCATAGCTTTTGATTCCTGATTAAATCAAATCAGAGCGTAAAAATCAAAATCAAATCAGCAGAAATGAGCCGAAATCAGATTCAAATCAAATCAAATCAGAAATCAGGAATCGGACTGCTACAGTATGAGAATGTAGGTAAACACATGCTATCAGGTTACAACAACGCCGCTTCCCCCCTCGCTGTCCACTTCACCCTCGCTGTCGCTCTGGATAAAGTGAGTTGGAAGCGAAGTAGCTAATCCCCTGTGCTGCCAGTCCTTCAGTAACTCAGAGCATCTGATTGTGTGCGCACTTAGAGTTGACTGCTCCCATGAGGTAGTCCGCCTCGCTTTACTGAACGTACGCTCGGACTCTGCACTCATTGCGAAGGCACTAAGCACGTCAATCGCCAGCTGTGACAAGGCCGGAAATGACTGCCTTTGAGTTGGCTGTGACCACCACTGGACAACCGTTATCTGGCTACCCTCTAGCGTTGGCAGACGAGTCGTTCCGCCATAGATAAATGAAGTGAAGCTGTCATCGGCGTCTAAGAGGACGGCCTGTCGTTGCTGCCACTTCTCAAAGGCAGACAACTCCGCGGAGGTCCTCGAACTAGTCGTTGCTGTGTCTATAGGCTGTAGTCGATCGCGATAGCTTTGCCATAGCGTTTGTGCACGCTGTAGTCCGTCCTTAAGCCACCTTTTCTTTACAGGTGTATTCCACTGGTTCTGTAACCATTTGTAGCGTCGCTCAGGGTGTAACAAAGCTGCTGTAATGTAGGCTCCGCTTTCGTCAATCAAGCCGTAGTATTTGCTAAACAGAAGCCATGCCGTATTGATTGGAGCAAGCAAGGTGGTATGCTTAGAATGTAGCTTCTGTTGCTCCTCGAAGTGACTGATCAAGAATTCCATAGATGGCTGGAAGCAGTCGAGAGTGGCGTTATGGCCCTCTGCCTTCAAAGTCACCTCTTTAAAGGGCACGAGGAAGTCGTGGATATGCTTGAGAAGCGTCCAGTCGTCGTTGGTAAGAATCATTGACCCCAGTGCATCAGCATAACGTGCAAACAAAGCATCGAGAATTGGCCGTGTTCTGAAACCTTCTTCAATCATGAGAAGCCAGCCATTCCACCGTGTATCGCCTGGAATCTTCGGTACTGTGATATGTGATAGGGCACTCTGGAAAGCCTTTAGCAAGCTTCTTGAATGCTTGGTTGTACTTGTCATCTCTGAGGGCTACAGCAAGGCTGCGTAGCTTAGAGGTAGCTGGATGCTTCGCAAGAGCATGCTCAGCAATATCGTAACTGCTGCCACTGTAACTAGCTGTATCAGTGTCGTCGTTGAGCTGTGACAAATCTGCTCTGCTATACGCTATCTCGGCCGCTTCTGCGTCTACGCTAAACATAAAAGCCTGCGTAGCGAGGTTGATGATGTGACCAATACAGCGTAGCCTTCGTGTCTTCTCCTGCCAGTGGGTATAGCCATTGGCACGCATGAACTGCTCGATAGCACGCACGAGGGTATCGTTTACTCCAACGTTGTCAGGAGTTATCCAGCCAAGCCGTGCAGTCAGGTTGTATTCTTTGATAGTTTGTATCAGAAGCGTAGCCAGGTAGGCACCAGATTTGCGCTCTTCGCCATCAACTTCCACAAGGTCCAGGAGTAGCTGAACAAGCAGTCCATTTGAGTCGACAAACTGTACGTTGACTGCCTGGAAATGCTTGTGTCCGTGCTTTGTCTTCCACGTGTCTGTACTGAGGTGAAAGCAGCTGATTCCGTCGCTATGAAGGTATCGAATGACCTCCTCCTGTTGTACCCGGAAGTTCCGTGTAATGCGCGATCCGAGCGAGCTACTCGAGCGTAGCAGCACATGAGCAGCCTCTGGATTGACTGTCAGCATGAGGGACTTGAATTCATTGGAAGTGACCGAGTTGTGTGATACACTACACGCAGTAACGTAACGAGCGAGAGCATTGCGGAAGTCCTGTTTGCTCGCCGCATTGCGAAGAATTGTTGTAGCCGCGTCACAATCAGTAAGTGACTTCCTAACGGCCATCTTGTTCAGTCCTTCTTGTAGATTGCGAGCTTGTGAAGCGGTAGCAGGACTAGCTCCGTATCTGCCGACATATATTGAATGCCGGCGGAGGTGTGCAATAGCATTGCTTGAAGACCCCTGCCACTGGCAGCTGCTACAGTAGAAGATCTCGTGTCCGTGGTCGTCCCGTAAACGCTCCTCAGGTAGCCGCTGGCGTGCATGCTTCCATAGTGTCTTATCCTTTTGACCAGTACCTCGATAAGGCGTACTACTCTTTCTCTTCCGCTTTAGAAACAGCGCACTCGTCTCAGTTGCAGGTGCTGAACTAGAAGGCGTAGGTGTAGGGGTGTGCGATGGAGTACTAGACTGGCTGTCAAGCGTTGGATGCGGGATGCTTTGTAAATAGGCTTCGATTTGATCGATTTTGGGGAAGCTCTCGTCTTCTATAGACTATAGCTTGCCTTTTGCTGGCTCAATTGGATCCGGAGAACTCCCAAGATTGTTATATATATCATCTTCAGAAGGCACAACAAATGTCTGTGTTTGGCGTAATCGGCGTGGTCGGTGAGCCATTGTCTTGAAAGCTATATATAGGGACTGAAGCCAAAGTTGAAAATCTGAGTTTGAGGCTCCAACCGGGCCGTACCCCGGATTCTATCTCGTGGGCGTAGGATTTTATTGGCTAGAGCTATCTGTACATGACGTTGGTTGGATCGCTTGCATACGCTGGAAGCAGACTGATAAATTCGCTGATTTTCTGATTTCTTGATTTCAATCAAATCAATCAAAGATAACGAAATCAAAGTCAAGTCAAATCAAATCAAATCAGATTCCTGATTTATCAAATCAGAAATCAAAAGCTATGCCGAAGGCTCGCGTTCTCCTACACCATCCGAGCATTGTGTACTTGACCTCACGGGCCTTTGTTCGATGTCATCGTGAGCCATTGGTGCGGCCAAGTTGACATTTACATGAGTGGACTGGAGGGATTCATGACTGAGAGCTGGCGTCCTTGGGTACGGCATCGCATGGTTGGTACGCTGACGTTTTCTCGGTCTCTCAGCACCGCCTTGATCCGCCGTGGTGGGCGACATGGCTCTTTTAGCATTTGTGTCTTGGGTCTCATCGAGAAACCTGTGCCAAATGTCAGACGTCCATCTGTATACCCTCAACAGGGCCCAGTGATGTTATTGGATTGGACCCTTATTGGATTGGATGGATTTGGATGGATTTTGGATGGATTGGATCGGTGCTGCAGCGCTATTGGATGGATTGGATTGGTGCTCGTAAATCCAGTTGGATCCAATTACCCAAAAGGGTAACCAGGTACATGGTTGAGGTACATCGCAATTGTGGCGTGTTCACGCGACGCACGCGCGCGTGTTTCGTGTTTCTTGGTGTACTCGTTGCTCAAGACACAAGTCCTCCATGTCTCCGTTACACAGCTGCTATGGCATCAATCAATTCGTACTTCGGAGGTGTCCGCTCCAAATCTTCCGACAAAATCACGCTTTGTCCAACCAAACCCGTCTTTTCGGAAAGCACGTGCCTTGACAAGTTCATGATTCGAGGCAGTGAATACGCGCGCAAGTCGGCATTCACAACAGTCCACCGGTCAAGAGAACGACGCTCGCCGATTTGGCAATTCGGCGAAACTCTCGTGCGCGTAAAAGATGGTACGGACGTATACTACTGCTGGACCTGCGAATGCGAGAAAAAGCAACAAGAACTGCCAGTGCTGAAGGGCAACTCGTCCGCGTTGAAGCACATGATGAGCCATGGGTATGATGGCGAGGGCAACAAGGCGGAGCAAAGCGCGAAGACTATACTCGAGACTACCGCTTTGTACACTCTTGTCACCACCACGCGATACGCGAGTTTCAAAGCTCTCCTGATACGCTGGATTGTGTACTGCCAAGTCGCTTTTGCAATGCTCGATAACGAATACTTCCGAGAGCTGTTAGCATGCCTGAACCAGTCGATTGCCGATTTGTTGCCACGCGCCCGCGCGACTTTGCGAAAGTGGATAATGGACGAATATCTGTGTCGAAAGGAGGCACTCAAGAACGAACTGGCACAGGCAGTCAGCAATATCCATCTATCCTTCGATCTCTGGACAGCGCCAAATTGCATGGCGATCATGAGCATATACGGCCACTGGATCAGTCCATCGGGTCAGCGAATGAACAAGCTCCTTGCTTTCCGCCGAGTTGCCGGTAAGCATGCAGGGGAGAACCAAGCGCAGATTGTGCTCGGCGTTCTGGAGGAGCTTCGGATCAAAGATCGAGTCGGATGCCTTGTGGGAGACAACGCCGCTTCAAACGACACTGCTATGTTGGCTATTCTGAAGGTTTTACATCCAAGGCTGTCTAAGAGACAGCTGTTGGCTTTTCGAATTCGGTGCTTGGGCCATATTGTCAATCTTTGTGCGCATGCTCTTATACTTGGGAAAGGCAAAGGCAAGCGGCGTGAGGCTTTTGCAAGGGCGGAACGCAAAGGCGACGAGGACACTTGGGCGTCGGTATGGCGGCAGATTGGAGCGGTCGGGAGGCTGCATAACATCATCAGGTATATACGATGGTCACCGCAGAGACGTGAAGAATTTGCGAACTGCTTACAAGGAGGCGAGCTTGCCGATCTGGACAAACTCGAATTCATCCAAGACAACGATACTCGCTGGAACTCCTTCTACCTAGCCATATCGCGCGCGCTGGCGGTGAAAGAGCGCCTGGAGATGTTCTGTAAGAAGCACAAGCCGGATCCCAGGTCCGGCGCCCTCAAAGACGACCTGCTGACCCACACACACTGGTATCACTTAAGCCGACTTCAAGATTGCCTCAATCTCTTCCATGTCGCCAAGTTGGAGATCGAGGGTAATGGCGCCTTCTTCTACGATTGGTTCCCTCAGCTATCATGGCTACTAGACGAGCTCGACAACTGGCGCGTGGATTTCGCAGATGAAGCTTCGAAAGATCCTACGTTTGGAGCGCTCTCGGACGCTGTACAGCACGCCTGGCTGAAATGTGAGAAGTACTACAAGCTCGCTGATGACACGCCATTCTCGTATGCTGCCGTGATGTTGAACCCAACGATGAAGAAGCAGTGGTTCGTCGATCGGTGGTCGTCAGGTACTGCCGAGCAGCGTGCTTGGATCTCCCAGGTAGAAGAGCAGGTAAGACAGCACTGGTTACGGTTTTACAAAAACAAAGACAAGTCAACCACAATACCACCACCCGTCTCGTCCCGGGCAGTTCCTTCCGCAGCATCCGACGATTTGAGGGAGCGTTTGAGAGTGTACAAGAGGGTGAAGCTTGATCACGAGGCTTCGGCCGATGACATCGACGATTTTGAAGAATATCTCCGCACGGACTTGGCCCCTCACAGCGCCGCATTCGACCCCATCGGATATTGGCTTCGCCGTCGTCAAGCATCGCCTCAGCTCGCAAGGTTCGCACTCGACTGTCTCGCCATTCCGCCAATGAGTGATGACTGCGAGCGCTCTTTCAGCTCTGGAAGAGACCTTGTTCACTACAAGCGCAGTCGACTCCTCAGTGATGTGATCGAGGCTTGTACGTGTCTTCGGGATTGGTACGGCAAACCAACTCCAAAGACGGTTGGAACTAAGAGTGCATACGAGAATGGCAGCACGACGGTGTATGATCAAGCAGAACTCAGTGACTCTTGGTGCTTGTCCACCACGAAGGTACATCATGACCATGATGTACTCAAGCAACTTCTCCTCCTTCTTCAAAAATCGCCTGACTGCGCGTTCGTTCCATCCGTTGCGTGTCATCAAGCTGTGGACGGGATCGGCGCAGACTCTCTCGGAGAACTCTAGGTATCCGTGAGTCAACCCGTTTTTGTTGTCATGCACGAAAGAGTAGCCGTTCTTGTGCTCGGACATCCTGTCGTGGAGTACGTTCAAGTCGAGGCTGGGCAGGGCTGTACCGAACAGCCCCTCGATGCAATCACGCACCAAGTTGGTGGCTCGGTGCCCGATGCCACGGAAGTCTGCCATAGAGAGCTCACCGTCGTCCCATCGGACATTGCCGCCGTCATGAGACCATTCGACGCGGAATGTGGGACCGTCTGTCCGCGATACAGTCCGACCGTA
>PEGC01000162.1:0-19901 GCA_002921095.1 Cladosporium sp. SL-16
ATCGCTAGGCAAGCACATCACAACAGCCGACGCCACCTTGTTCGCAATTGGCATGGTCATGGACAATCTTACCTCGACACTCTCGAAAGCAGACCGCAACGCCGCAGAGATCGTGACAGATTCTCGGGTTGCATTGTGGGCTATCGAAAGCAGAGGACAATGGACTCTACCAACCGTGACGAGTATCAAAAGACAAGCGCAGCGGGTCGAAGAAGCAGGCGGCCGAGTGGTCCTGACATGGCTTTCGGACGACGAAGAAGGGGAAGGCTACGAGATAGCAAACGCCGCGGCGCAACGAGCAGCAAAGCAGCAGCCCAAAGAGATGCGATCGGCCTCGCTGTCGTACGTGAAGCAGGCCATCGAGGCAAGGTGGAGACCAAGAGCCAAGATTGGCAAGGACATCGCAAATGCAAAGAAGTCGGTCGCAGCCCGATACCTGCAACTCAAGTCTGGCCATGCGATTACTGGAGCACATCTGCTAAGGATTGGCAAGGTTGAAGACGCGAAATGCCGGTGGTGCGGCGGGAGCAGCCAAACAGTCGCTCACCTCCTCCTCCGCTGTAAGAAGTGGCGAAGGCAGAGAGACTCGTTGTTGCGGGGGATGCGCGCGGAGGAGATCGTTATCAGCGCACGACGAGACCAAGCAGATCTGGAGAGCCTTTTCAGAGACGTAGCCACCAGGGCAGTCCTCCGGTTCATCGGAAACACAGAAGTGGGCAGGCCAATGACCAAGGAAGAGAACAGGGATGACTACTGGGACATTGAAAGACTGGATCAGGCATTGGATGAGGGGGAAGGGATACTGAGAGACGGAGAAGAGTAAAGGGAAGATAGGGTGTGACCATGACAAGAAAGTAGGAGGGTGCAACACCCAAAAGCGGTGGCGGCTTGGTGAAGTCGGGACTGCGAGCTGAACTGTACGAGCGAAGATCAAGGCGGGAGAATGACTAGAAGCATCAGAGATTGTCGCGAAGATAGCCGACGTGCCATAAGCTATTTAGCTTGAATGCAGTATGAGTTAAAAAAATAAAATAAAAGCAAGTGGTGTCCGACCAGATCGAGTGCTACCTTTTCACAACAGCGTTACCTGGACTCAGATGCGCGACGCGTTTAACGTGCATACATCACCCCAGCTGGTTGCACAATCCCGGTGGCGTTGCATTTTTACAGTTTTGGAAACGCGGAGCGTTTCCAAAATTGGGTGGAGGTAGTAACGTATTTCGAGGTTTCCCATGCAAATACAAACGATCTATCGTCCCTCGTTCGACATACGATATCCAGAGATCATCTTCTTGTGCCCGGTTTCTCTTGCGTCTTTGTGCGACGGCCTCCCCGAAAGTGGCTGCTCAGGCTCTCTGAGCCTGTCACATATCCCTCTTATAAGTAAGAATCCCCACGATGCTGGAAACAATTTTCCCGAGGTTCCATCTGCAGATCGCACTTACAGCTCACAAATTTTTCCGAGTTTGGACAATATTTGCATGATCTTGCGAAGACTGTGGAGCATGTCAGACATACTGGACCCGAAGGCAGTGCCGACGTGGCTTTCCATAATCCTATCGCAAGATCAGGAATGCCACGAATCAGGCTATCCATCTCTTCGTTGTGGTTAAGCTGCGGAGCATTTTCATGGATCACTCGAATGACAGATTGGCGCAATCCTAGGTCGGTGTCTGGTGTTGTCGTAAAACCCAATTTTGCTGCTTCAACAAAGGCAACGCCTGTAATTTTGTGCCCCGCTTCCCCGTCGAATCTTCTCATGGCAACTTCTTTCAGTTGCGATATGCCATATTTTTCCCCCATTGCATACAGTCTCACGTGTGAGGTAAGGTTGCAAGGTTCATGGCCTTCAGTAGGCGGTTTAGCGGCCACGCAATCATACGATTGTAGATAAAGAAAATCGAACATGAGCTGCACGATCTCAGGATCATCTTTGCTCGGGTCTTCGTCGGCCTGCTCTTTGGAAGACTCAAGTCGAATGATACTCTCGTGGCTTTCCTATCAGGAAAGTCAGTCGGAATCATTACGCTCGAAACTTTCACGCCTACCTTCCATGTGCCTTCTTCGCAGGCTTTTGCGAAGAAAGATGATTGAGGGCAGATGACAGCTTTGTGTGCCATGAATTCCTTTGCGCCACATATGACTTTGATATCTGAGTAGTCGCCAGTCCGATATATCCTGGTAAAAGCTCAGCATTCCGCCCTATGTTTTGAGGAGTGAAATACATACGTCTGCAGGAAGAACGTCATGGCCAGGAGGGATACCTGTCTCCAGGCAACGTCGATACCCAGTGATATACATCCTAAAGTATCACACGCTACGTTCCATCGGCTGTGCTCAGGGCGTTGTCCGGCTTAGCAGCGGTCACCTTTCGATCACGCCATTCACATGCTACTGGAGTAATATGACGTTTGGGACGCCACACTCTGTCCGAAGCGGAGCACATGATCATATGGATTTGTGGCGCCATGCACCCGCACGTTTAGATGGGAGCGGGTTCGTTGATGACGTGGCTTTTGTGATGCCTGTCACAAAGGAAATGGACCAGTGAAATTGACAGCTAAGACTCTCGTGTGATGCTTCTGCTTTTGAAAAGTGACTTGGCGAGCTAGAGCAGGTGCTGAGGTGATAGATCATCTTCAATTGAAGAGATTAGGTAATGACCGCCGATGGGAATTTTATCTCACCGCAGTAGACTGCCCCGTCGTTTCGCTAGTCGTTGGAAAAACGCAGGTTCACCATGCAAAAATACGACGATCGGCCAGTAGTCAGCTGGCCATGTAGCAAGCAGCTGGCATATGGGATCTTTGGCGACCTTAGATTGTCAACATAGCGCATCAGCTAGCTGGACAGCGATAGCCGTGATACATGTATTGCAATCACCATGCGCGATGTCACGTGGAGGGTATGCATGCACTTCGTAGGGTATCGCGGCTTGGGAGCGCAACATACATTGGGATGTAGGCAGGTTCAGTCTTAACGTTCGTCAGAGCCTTGATTGACCCCCGCAATACCACATGGCAGTGCACATGCCACGCCCTTGCAAGATGCTGATCCCACCTCACCGGGCCTCATGTTTGTCGTGGCCAGCACTCACATCCTAATAGCATTTGATAAGTCTTCGGTGTTCTCGTCCGAAGTTCCAGCAACGTTGTCGACCCTTTTAGAACTAATAAGGGTCTACAGCATGGAATCCTTAGGCCACACGATCTTCTTCGGAAGTACATGGTAATACCAGTATCATGTGCAAATGCACAGCTTCACGTGGACCGGGGAGCTCCGTGCCCATCTGCTGCATGTTGTTTGTGACAGCGCATATGCGGAGGTGTTGGTAATGCTTGGTTCTGTAATATTGACGCGGAAAGAATCGCATGGGCCGAAAACGTTATCATGCCGGTGAAGCTTCCAACAAATAGGAATCGTTGCCCTGTCTGCAGCTCTTGCCATGCCGCTCTACGCTAAGTTACACGGAGCAGCGCCTTCTCCCGCACTACAGCATATACATGTGATAGTATTGGAGCGAGAGCACGAGTACCCCTTGGTCTATATGCAGTGATCCAGCAGACGCAGCCGCCCACAAGTGCGGCTGGGATCTGCATGCGTCAATACTACCATCATTGAGACATTTATTGCTTTGCACAAGCTAGTCGATGTCACCCGCGTAAAGATGCCACGAGTGTCCACGATGTGGTAACCTTGTATGCTAGTGAGAGTGCGAGAAACTCTACGTCATTGTGACTTGATTGCACATTGATAACTTGTCCAACCTTCATACCTTGCTAGCTTGTTGATTGTTAGCCTTACAAGACATCGGCTGACCCTGATACCATAACGAACTCCGGACCAAACTTATTCTAGTTCCAAAAGCTTCACTGCTTTCGTTCGAGAAACAAGCCGCCCTGTACGCAAAATCGCTGAGTCTGAGAGCCACTCAAACCGGGAGCAGCTCATAAATACCCTATTAGCACTATGGCCAGCCAGTCGAAGGATAATTTCGTAGCCCAGAGCATAACCGCGCAGGAATTTGCCGACTATCTTGCTTGCTCAGATACGGATGACGAAAATTCCACACTTCCACACGCTCGCCGTTGGGTCTGGCTGTGTAAGGATTCCAAATGTCCCAAACATGGAACAGTATGGATTGGCAAAACCAACTTCTTGCTTCACCTCTACGAGATCGACGCTCATCGTGCCGATCACAGAACCAGGTCATCAACCGGTCGGCGCGAGATATCCAGGGAATGGAGGGAAGAAAGAGCCTTTGACCTTAGCGATGTCAAATTCGAGACCGACTGGAGATCGACTGAACCACTCGATCCAGAGGCTTTGAGGTACGCATCCAAAAACCTAACGACAGCGGTCACACTAAATTCGATACATCCCTGACATACTCCAACTATATAAGGATACCTTCAGGACCTCATGTTGAAGATATTTCAGCACCACTGATCAAGCAGAAGGATGGTTCGGGGCTATGACTAGTCTAGTAATCCTGGTCACTGTTGTCACTTCGACTGCGACACGAAGCTCTTGGATATGCATGGTGACGTGTTGTACCCGGGTGCGGAAGTGGTGTCGAAGTTGGATACCATTGTTGAGACAACAACATTTGCGTGCTTGGGAGCTGTTTCAAAGCAACATATCTCTGTTATAGATACCGCCATGCTCAGCATTCATGTGCGTATACATCTTGCCCCGTCCTAAATATGGCCAGACAATCCCAGCAAATATGCGTACGACAACCTTCGCAGGCCATGTGGTCACAGCCGTAGGCCTTTTCGATCGGTGTCTGACACTTTAGAAAATCCTTAATTCCCTCCTCCCGCTTATATCGACCGAAGGCTTCGTTCCCCCCTGATATCAGATCCTTGTAGTCGCTACATCTCATCGAGGGATGAAGTTGGAATCAATGTGTGCCAAGCTTGCTAATGGTACGAACACTAAAGGGTACCCTGTGCGGGTAGGCATTTTCTTAAAGGGTAGAGAACTGAACAGGACATCCTCTTAACGAACAGTATGACACAACATTTAACCTCCTAGTAATACTCTCGGAAAGTCTGATTTTGTGTGATTGGGAGGAAGTTTTGTCGAGAATGTCGGGTTCAAGCGTCACCCCAACCCCTACCCTTTGTCCACAACGCAGGGGAACTTGTTCGGCCGAGTGATCTACGTCCGAGCGCGTTCGATCAGCGCGTGGACGCGTTTGTCGAGAGAGAGCTTCGGCATCAACGATACGGCAATGTCACGTGATCTTTTGTGGCACACCCGAACAGCCAAAAGGCTTAACGAACAGCGATTTTCTTAACGGGTACGCACAGAATTAGGTCTCTTATTGGGTATGCGTACCATCGCCAAGCTTGATGTGTGCAGTTGACCTCCATGCAATTCGTGCATGTTAAGTTTTTGGTCTGGCCTCCGCAACGAAACAAGTAAACGCATCCTGGCGTTGAACAATATTTGAATTCTGTCGGTCGGCAGTTGACGAAAGACTTCAAAGATTTTTCAAGTACTGCTTCGAAAGCAGACGAAGAGAGAGATTTCTGCAGGACGTTCATCTTGTCACGGGCGCGAGGCAGTGTGTGCAGTACGTAGGTATAGTTGCCAATCAGATCGGATACAGAGCTATGTACGGTCTCGGTCGCAACCCGGTGGATGCTTGGATGACGAGGACGTAGCTCGAAGAGCTACAAACACATGGGAAAGGAGAAGCGCATGTAAAGCCGGAGCCCGGCTTAGAACTAAGCATTATTGCGGGGCAGTGTCTCACGACTGCATATATTGTCGCAGGCCGAGGCACTTTGGGATCCCAAGTCGCAGATCGCAGGATTAGCTTGCCAAGACACTAGATACAAAGGCCCGGTCTACCAGGCCGCGCGCCTAAACTAGAACAACAATCAATCAACCCACAAATTTATATCAACGAGAGGTCACCCTCTCGTGCGACATATATCCTGTCACGAAAGCGTGCAGCTGACAGCCTGGCTGCGCAGATCCCATCACAGCGCGCCATCTCCGCTGCCAACTGCCCGCGCATGCAGCCCGCCTCCCTGCGCGAAGTCTTCGTGCGGTTCATCTCGGCGAGCGTAACTTACAATATGTCGGCTATTTGCATACCTCGTGCGCTCTAACTTCCTCAATTGTTAGAATCGCTACGGTAATCAGACTTGATGTTTGCGGGTGGGCGGGTGTCGCTCGCATGACCATAAAAATGGAGATTCACGTATATTTTCCTAATTCGGTATTGGATATCCATTGGATTTTTGGATCGGCCTTCCAAAATTATTGGATGGATTGGATCAGGTAGCAAATCCAATCCAATCCAGTCCAATAACATCACTGTGCCGTACACCCACATATAAACGTTAGACAGCCTATGTGAAATCGTAGAGAAGCTATATGAAGATAGATATAACTCCAAATCCAGTAAATGCATTCAAAATTGTAGGTACAGTCGATGGCTTAGTGTTCCATGTTTTCCGCACGGCTCACACCCTGCACGGATCTATGGTGTTGTCCACCGATTTCTGCTCCACATTCTGGGCAACGCGCAAGCTCCATTGGCATACCACACTCTCCGATGGCGAACTATGGATCCAGAGTCAGCACACGTCTCAAGATATAGCCGGGGGCAAGAATCCAACGTACCGGATGACCATTGATACAGTTGTACCAGTGCCCCGAATGGGAAGCGATCCCTTTCGGCCCACTGACCATTGCTCTCTTAATCGCCTCGAGCTCAGCTTTCGTGATTGGTTCGTGCCATCCCTTCTGCAAGAGCTTGAGCAACTCGCTGACCGCTTGCGATAGAGCATCTGCGTTGCGAAAACCTCGCACGCATAGTTCCTCTGCCCCTTCAAGTAACTTCATAGCGTTGTGATGATAGTCGTCGGCCATGTCACGATCCTCAGGGTCGAGAAGCCCTGCTGTTTTGAACAAGCGGGCAATTCGCGCGTAGTACAGCGATGCTTCGACAGCAAGCCTTGGTAAGGCCTTCTCGTTACAGTCTGTAACGAATTGTGCACAAGATTCGAGGAAGGACCTGGTTGAGATCGAAGGCGAGCCTTCTGAGAACACCAGAGGAGCAGCTGAATCCCCAAAGGTAGGCTTCGCAGCTGAGAAGACACGATATCTGTCTTCTATGGCAATGCCGTCTAGTTTGATTATTATCATCTGTGCTCCTAGTATGATACGGTGATCGCGTTCGTCAGTCAGTAGAGTCCCCCTTAGATTTAGGCCGGTCAACCCGCTTTCGAGAGTCGCATTTCGCTGCACAGCGTGTACTGTAGCCTGAAAAAGTTTATGCGCAGGTTGATGACGTTCAGTTGCTCGCCGCTGAAGCCGGATAACCTCAGACCGAAGGTTTGTCGCTGCCCTGTAGCGGTTCTGGAGCTTCCGTGTGACATCTCTGATGTCTCTAGAGTATACATTCGTCAGTTTTGCCGTGGTGACATCTGAGTGAGTGCCTTCCAATTCAGCTTCCACTACCGCCAAAGCAGTTTCAAGCTTTTGCAAGTCCGTTTGTCCCGTGACGATGAATCGTTTCGACATCTCATCGATGACAGCACGGTTGATGAGCCGATTGTACCTCTGCGTTACGTACTGTCGGACAGGACGCTGACAGTGGGGACACTTTGGAATTGCTGGAGCCAACTTGGAAGAGATGTCTTCCAGACCGATGACATTTCCGGTTTCAGTATCGATCTTGTAAACCTCCTTCAACCCGATCATACCTAACAAAAGAATTATATCACGTCAGTATAGTTCGAACATATGAACAGGCTAAGAGTGTTGAGTGGATATGTTGTGTAACGTTAATGGCCCCTTACTCATATGAAGAGGAAAAGGGACAAGAATTTGAGTCTTGCATCATGGCTAAACTCACCATCTAAGGTTTCGGCAGTGAAGAAATGTCCACAATCGAGTGAGACCACCGGAGTCTCCTCTAGGTCGATTTCTCCATAGTCTTTGAACTCAATCATGTCGACTTGGGCGCTAAGCTTCATTGCACATGTTTGGCAGTGATCTGGGAGACAATCTTCTCCACAGACACCAGGACACTGGTGACCGCAAAGAAGTAGCTTAGTGCAGCGCTTGTTGCAAGGAAGACGATCACACGGTGCCGAACACGGCATTGCGCATTCGCCCTCGTGTGGACAGCTCCAAGTGCATCGCTCGATACAAGGAGCGCAGGCTTCGTGGCACTTGAGAGTGCAACGAGAGTGCCTGCATGCTACCTATGCAGTGTCAGGAGAGGTTACCAATAAACCGAGGCGGAAGTACTTACCTCACACCTTAGCATACACATCCCACAATCTGACCCATCATGGCACTGCTTGGGACAGGTATGATTGCACGTCGTGAAGTGCCTGCCACACACTCTGTCGCACTTGGTGTGCTCTACCACGTGGTTTCCTTCGGAGTCTCTCTTGTTACAGCCACCACATGAGCCGGGACATGGATGGCCGCAAGTCAGAGGTGTCCCACAAGGATCTGGACACTTGTATGATTCATTGTTCACATCCTGGGAGCACTCCACACGAATCTTGTGACCACAGCCAGGAACAGTCTTGATGACAACAACGCTACATCTGATGGCGCTGATGTTTTGCGTGAGGTGGCAGGGAACCCTATCTTTGAAGTGGCCGCATGGAATTCGTACGTCATCCATCAAGATCATACACATACCACAATCCTCGCCACAGGTCGGCTTCTGGCAAGGATGGTCGCAGGGCTTGTGTTGACGTTGGCAGGGCTGTTCGCACCTGAAAATCTCATGCATGGCTTCGGAATGACATCTCGCATGACATTGATGTCCACAGTCTGGAAGGCGGTCGACACAGGCTTCTCGGCAACCTCCTTCGGGACTAAACTTAGCAAAGTCGTCTGGCTGCTGGACCTGTATTGCAGTGTTCACGTGGCGTGGGCAGCAAAGGTCGAGAGATGGGCCGACGAAATCTTTAGCCCGTAGCATATTGACGACTTTCTCCCACATTGGCACGTTCGAGTAGGTATCAGTGTTGCCAACGAGGTACAGTCCATGTTGAGCTCGGCTCAAGAGGACGTTGATGCGATTTGTGGTTTTGAGGAATCCGACTTTCTTTTCTTTGTTGCTTCGGACCAGGGAGACGATGATGATCTTGGCCTCTTCACCCTGGAAATTATCAATTGTGGCGACACGGAGAAGATCACTCAACTTCTTCTTCTGCAGAGGCTTTCTTTTGTTGTCTTGCCTTGCACCAGCTTGTATCTCTGAAGAATCTTGAGCAATAAATCCGTCTTTAGTCAAGGCGTCTTGGTCCCGCTCGCTGAGTACGATCTCAAAGTCATTGCGCATTGCTGTTCGTAGTTTTTGTAGCTGGCCAGTATAAGGCGTCAGTACAGCGATATCGCTGCTGTCATAGACCCCTTGGCGGACCATGTGGCGAACTAATGCATGCACCATTCCGACCTCCCAGCAATTAGACTTTGATTTGGTAGGGTGTATCTCCATTCGCTCTTTGTCTTCTGGGTTGTCGTGGTCGAGCCAATATACGTTTTTGCGCATACCGACAACGTCGGGGAGCTGCATTGTGCTTGGGTGATTTAGCAACTTATCGTAGATCGTCTGTTGGATCAGGGCGGAGATATCAGGGCGCATACGCCTTTGTACATTCAGCTGAGCAACAGGCATCAGAGGCCTTCCACGCTCGCCGACTGAGAGCCGTTCAAATTGGCTGCGATCCAGCTGATACAGCTTCCCTTTATCACTTTCAAGAGACAAATCATTGAAGTTGTTGATGGATGGACGCAACTGTTGATGGTCACCGATCTGAATGAAGTGTTCCACGGTGGGCAGCAGTGCCGTAATGATGTGTGGCTCCATCACTTCACCAGCTTCCTCACAGATGATGACCTTGGAACGGACACGTTGCAAGGTTGAGATGTGTTTTGCAAGGCCGCTTGTTGTGAGGCCGATGACGTCTGCGTTCTGCAATATCCTTCGGTCAAGCTCCCGATGCACATTCGCGAGTTCACGCTGCGTGTCCTCGGCATCCTTGATTGTCTCAAAAAATTGTTCCGCTGCATCCTGCTCGAGCTCCCGAGTCCAAAGCTGAATGAGTAGGAGCCTCTCAGCATGCGAAAGACAGTGAACATCTCTTTCTGCCTTTTGGACAATGCTGGTTTCGTCAAAGATAGTGGGGACTGTTTCAAGCTGTCCAGTGGAATGGGTGTCTGTTACACCATTTGCAGCCCAGATGTCGAAGGGGTGCCGGCCAACAGAAGTGAACCCATCTACATCGATCACCCTGAACTGAGCGTGTATAAGGCTGTGGTTTCGGGCGATATAACGCTCGAAGGTCTTCCACTCTACTCGCTTGCGTATGCCGTGTAGTCGCCCCAGGATGCGTTTCGTCTTGGTTTCGTAATCGTTCAACTTTTGATAAGCGTTGGCAGCCTGCCAGCTTTCGTGTCTGCTCTTAGTTTCGGTCTTTGCGACATTTCTGAGATTGTGGGCTTCCAGGATTTCGGAGTGACTTTGTCCGCCGATACGGATAACTTTCCGGATACCCGTTGTGATAAGGTGTTCCAGAAATTGGTCTAACGCATGGTTTGTGTAGCACCTGGGAAGAGTTAGCCAAACGCATGTTCTAAAACTCTTTTTTGTACGCAGCGATGTGCTCGAAGTCGATTGGAGTCAGATCGAACAAGGCTAGCTATCAACCACGTCGTTGTTCCAGCTTCAGACGAAGGATCTGCCGATAGGTATCGTAGACGAGGCGGACGAAGCATCAAATGGTTTAGTCAGACATGTGCATGAGTTATTCGAAGCCGGGAAGGTGGTTGATGCGGCTATTGGCGAGGTGTAAATGGCGGAAAATTTAGACATTGATACCGCAATGAAATGTGGCACTTACACAACAACAATTGGTCCAAGACTGGCTCTGCTTTTGGTATCCAAGAGGATCTGCATCAGTTTGATTCCGAGGTAGGACTTACCAGTCCCGGGCGGGCCTTGAACAAATGCAAATTCGCGAGTAAGTGCTGCGACCAGCGCCTTACATTGCCCATGGTCAAGCTCTGTTCTGGCCTCCATTTCAGCAAGAAGGAGAGGGTCGTTATCCGAGGATGACGGATGTAGCGACATGCTGTCGGTACGTTGGCTTAAGATGGACTCGACGGGAAAGGTAAATCCGGCGTTTCGGGCGTACAGTGGTGGCGGGATGTCGTGCTTGATGCCTGTACGGCCATTGACAGGATCAGGCACGATCCATTGACTAAATGGCAATCGGCTCAGACGTTGCATATTCTGCAAACTTTCCAGCACAGGAACAAACGTAGCTGGAAGGACATGGGGAATTTCGAATAGGACGCCACGAATCTTCTGTTGGCTCAAGTCAAGCAGGGCTTTGACAGCTGGCTGATCTGCTGTTGTCAGCTTGACTGTGATGACTGCCGTTTTTTCGTTGTGGTTAAGACTGTCATCATTTCCGATCTGTGTACTTCTCTCGGCGACAGTGAAGAACATGTGTTGGACAGTTGAATCTCGAATCCAGATATAAGAGAGCAGAACACCTTCTTCTAGGCGTCTTGATTCCTCCCACCATTTGCGCCTGTCAACAGTAGATCTTCTGCGGATAGAACTAGGTTGGGGGAAAGACATTCGAGCTTGTAATCGTCCATGTCTGTTGAGCATGAGGTAATTCACGAACGCATGTGGGTATGGATGAATGCGGGTCTCTCCCAACTCAAACCCTGGGCTTCTGAGTTGATTCGGGTCGTTAATGAAAGTCTTCATCAAGACTCCGAGAGCGTCTTTCAGTTTGCCGAAGGTATCGTGGCGAAGGAGGCGGAAGTGAGTATCAATGTGTCTCTCCACTTTGCTGATAAGGAAATGTGGTTGGTCCGGATCGGTACAAGGCAAGAATTCTCTCGCATCACTCAGAATCTCTTCTTGCGTCGGAAATATGCTGATTTTCGTGATGTCGATCTTGTCGTTGTCGTGACGTTGTCCGGGTATGTCGATGTCACGGGGATAGGCTGATCGGGGAATTGAAGTCAAGTGGCCTTCAAGATCGATATTGGTGTCTTCACATATCAATCCGCATGCGCGGGCGATGACTTCGCGGATGTTTCCAACCTGACTGACAACCATGCTGGACGCAAGGACAGACTCTTCCTCCGTGATCAGCTTTGCCGCAGTCTCCAAAGAGTTGACCAGATCGGGAAGGTCATTGTTGAATCTGGCTCGAGGTTCGCGACGAAGAACTTCGGAGACGGCGGTGGCCAGAGCAACCAGTGTCGAATCGAGCTTGCACAATGGAGTGACTCGAACGGACTCCATGCGAGTGGCCGTCAGAGTTTCGCAGAGATGTTGAAAAAAAGGAACCGCTCTTGTACCGCTTGCGCCCGATACGAAATTGTACAAGCTTCCAACGTATGTGTCCACTGATAGACAGTCCACCAGTGCCGTGTGGGTCATGACCAAAAGGAAAGATCGCGAAGCATTGATGAACACATCGTATCGGCCAGCTTGTGCTCTTTGTGCCAAGAGAGCTCCCACGTGTTGTCGTCCATAATAATCCTGGTCGTTGTCCAGATCTCTTGGAAGAGTCTGCTTCCAGTCGCGATCCTCGCTGTTCACTGCATAAAGCCGCGCACGTCAGCGTAGTCCGATCACAAGTGAACGTGTGGGCTTACGAATTCCAAGAGCCCCATCCCACAACGCTTGCATGGTGTAGAGATCATCCTCTCGAGGCAGCTTCCTAATTAGACTCCTCCAGGAATTATAGCTGGCTCTGGCATTCATCACCTCCGGCGTTTCATCAGCTCTCCTATCTCGTCGTGCCATTCCTTGATCTTGATGTTTGCTGACATGCATGTCGTGGGAGTGTTTGCATGCGCTTCCGAACTTGCCTGATCGTGAAAGTCAGTGGCAAGCTCTCTGCATCATGGAAAAGATAGTCCGTTTGTTACTCACACGCTCCATGCTCCTTATGATAAAAACATACCCCCTGACTTCGCCCTGAATTGGTCTTGCCACGCCCTAGGCCGTGTCCGCCTCCTCTCCTGCCGTTGTCGGGCCTTCTCTTGGGCTCCGACATGTAGTGGCCTGGGGCGACCATAGAGGTCGGGAATCTATTGACTTCAGCTGGAGACCGAAGCAGCGATATAAAATCTGTCGATGGAGGTCTTTATGCAGAATAGATGGAACGGCGACTCAACAGGGTTGTGGGAAACCCTGCCTTCATCGCTCACTCATCGGGGGCAGGCTGCATTTTTAGCTTATCGCAGCAGAAAGCGAGAACGGGACAAAAGCCCGAATAATCTTTAGAGCATGCAAAGAAGCGATACTCTAAGCCAAAGCACTGGCTACACAGGGAACACGTTGTGCAGCATGGTCAACCAGTAGTGCCGGAGAGCACGGAATGTTTGCAGGCCCCGCGTATTCATGCAGCGGGATTCTTGGTAGAGCTGCTGCACTCTTGCAACAACGCATACCTGCATCGTGCAGGACTTTCGACGGTGCTTGGCTATGCAGCTTGGGGTGGGAGGGAACGCATATGGCCGAACGCGTGCAGCGCGCACCGGTGAGGTTTTTGGCGAATGGGAACTCTCGCAGTCTCCAATATATGGAAGAATTTGGAGCTAGGATCGCCACGGTCTCTCCGAGCTTGACGTTTGGAAGGCACCACTTCAGCGCCATTTGGCTTACACTGCAGCTGCGTCCTATGCCAAGACATCTATCGCTGGCTACCGCCCTCCTGCTACATGATGGTGGCTGCTTACGATGGGTGAGGCTATAGTCTCTGTATGCCTACACTAACGATGGTGGCCTCGCGCCGGCCGGCGTGAAGCTGTACAGCATCCCTCCATGCCGGGCTATGTACGTATAGTTAATCTAGCTGTATGCTCTGCATGGGATGGCGTGATTCTCGCGGTGTCGTCGGCGTTAGTGGGAGCTTGGCCCGAAGCGTTGATCTGAGGCCTACCATGCCGCACGTACAGCCAATCAGATCGAACTCCCTTAAAGCGAAGTAGCAAGCTGCTCTGTATGAGCCATCTACTTAGTTCCCATCTAACGCGCAAAGGCGGCGTCTCCGTTTCAATGTTGAAAGCGTACGTATATCGTATCAACGCATCGCTTAGTGACATATTATCAGAATAGCATACGTAAGCTCCCACTCAGGCTGAAGATGAAGCGCAATTCTAGGTAGGCTGAGCTAGACACCTGGTAGCGTTCCCGGCTCTGTAGAATACCGTACGGCGTTTTAGCGTGCGAGGAAACATATCTCTAACTTAGTTCAAATTCGAACTTCCAGTTACAGTGGGGGACCACTTTTCTAGACCTGCCGATGTCTACGACAAGTCAGCGCAGGGTGGCCAGCAAGTAAGTAAACAAGCCATCAGGGAGCGGCTTGGCTTGAGCGGCACTGAGGACCGGCTTGGCTTGCAAGCAGGCAAAAAAGCTTGGCTTGGCAAGCTGGCTTGCCAAGCCATGTAGGAACGCAGTGAATATACTGCTTCCAACCACAATATGAGTTGACATCTCGAGAATACGCAACCCTTTCGCAGCTAATCTGACCCTCAAATCTGTTCAAATTCCTTGAAGACTACGAGGGAGCGATTATACTAACAAGTCCAGCCAGAATCCACGCTCTCAAGCATTGATTGGCTTCCGCGTAATCCTCTTTGGTACGTGGCCTACTTTCGTTCAGCACATGACCAGCCTTAGAGAACGCCCTTTCGCATTCTGAAGACATAGCCGGCACGGCAAGAAGATCGAATGCCATCTGGGATAACACAGGATAAGTGTGGCGATGGAGACGCCACCATTGTAGTGGGTCTGCGACATCCTCGGTGGGTGCGTTCAAGTATCTGTCAAGCTCGTTAGCCCCGACTACCGCTACCGCCCTTCTTTTGTTGAACCTCTCGAAATCGTTCATCTCTTTTTCTGGTTGTGCTGGGTGTACTGGCTGTCTTGCAAGGTAGTCTTGAAACAGCTGTGCGACGACTTTCTTCACCTCTTCCAGCCATGATGTCTTTTCACCCCAGTGGTTCTGAAACCACTCGAGCTTGTGCTCAGGATGTATCAGAACGGCAGCGCGGTATGCAGAAGTGTCGTCTGAGAGATTGTAGTAGTCATCCAACTTCTTCCAGCCGAGATTGACACACGTGCGTATGTGTGTATGGCTATTCTGACGGTTGAGCAAAGACTTCTTATGCTCCAGTTTGTCGAAGAGATAGTCCATAGCAGGAAGGTATTCCCAAAGAGCACCGTGAACACCTTTGGTTGCGTTGCCTTGTAGTTGTGTCGAGATGAAAGCAAAAGGCTTGAGGAGTTCTCGGAATTCGTAGAGCTCGACCCAGTCGCTGGGAGTGAGTATATCAGTATCTGCAAGATCACTCTGTGCTTGCTGATAGAGTGTGACTGCATCCTTAAGCTGGAGCAGTCGCTCGACCATGACATAGGCTGAGTTCCACCTCACGCCTCCGTCAACAAGGAGTTCGTAGAGCTGAGTCGCAGATTCATCCGCTTCTTTCTGTTTCGCCTTGAAAGCTTGCCTACGAGCCTCAGAGTAATTGACGTGTATGACGAAGTTGTGGCCCTTCCCGATAGCGCCTTTTTTCCGCCATGCGACCAGTCGCTGCTCTTCGTTGGCAAGCGTCACTTTCCTCTCGAAAGCTTCCACACGTCTGTCGGAGTCAGGCCGGGAAATGTCCTTCTCGAATGACTCTGCGTCGGTACCATGCAGCATGGCTTTGCATACCAGATTCACGACATGGCCAAGACAGCGCAGTCGCCTCTGCTGGACGTTAAAGCCTGGCAAACTCTTCTGTAGTTCTTCCATCATGGTGTCATTGTTGCTGGCATTATCCATCATGAAGTATCCGACTTTCTCCTCAATGCCGTACTCTTGTATCACTTGAAGGACGATGTTGCTCAGAGTTACACCGGTATGACGACCGTAAATGAAAGGCAGTGCGATCAACGCGGCTTTGAGCTCGTAGTCAGCGGTCACAAAGTGCGCGCATATACCGAGCAAGGGCATTTTGCTGTCTGAGGTCCACGCATCGATAGACAGATGAATCTTGCTGACTGCCATTGCAAGAGCATCCTTGATCTGCTGCTTCGCAACGTCGTAACGCCCAGTGATCATATCTCTTATAGATGTCTTGCTTGTCTTGTGTAGGTCTCCAGCGGCGGGGTTGATGGCCGTCAAGAGGTGGTTCAGTCGAGCCGATGATGCTTGCCGAAGCGAGATGTCGTCGCAGACAGCCCAGCTGACGAACGCATTATCAAAAGTAGTTCTCTCAAGTGGTGCGCTCCTATGCTTTTCTACACGCTCGACGAAATCATACATCTGCCCTGAACTCCTCTTCATGCCCGTCCGCGCAAGGAGCTTGTGACTCTTGCGAAGGTGTCGTACCGCTGCCGTGGTTGCCTCTGTGATATCGTAGATCTTGACAGCCGAAGGTCTGCCGTCGAAGCAGGTGCGGCAGAGGAACCAAGTGCTTCCTGGGTGACCTCGCTTGGAAAGCGCCTCACCATGGTCCCAAATGTCCGATGGCCTCATGCGCCTGCCCTCGGGAGTGGGTACGAACGCGCGAAGTCGCGTGTCTGAGAGCAGGAAGCCGGTCTTGGTCGCGCGTGATTCTTGAAGTATCGGTGGGTCAGGCTGTGGGTCCTTCTCCGCCATTCTTGTCGTCACATTGGAGCGTGGTTCTGGCAGAGATGGTGAACCCGTCTCTCATTGTGCTGCTATCGAAAACATGCAACGCGAGCGCTCGAAACTTCTCGCGCATCACAGTAAAGTATGCTTACAGGTCAATGAGCTATAGGCTATCCTCGCCGCAAAACCTACCAACCAGTAAGGTATGGTCTGAGTGCGGGGTCAAGGTAGAGTCTACAGGGTCCGACCCTTGAAATCTGGAGAGACCTGGGTGAAGCTGCCCACAGGATTCCAACTTCACAAGGCCCCAGTACGTACCCCCAATGAAGCAAGCCAGGCAAGCCAAGCCGCACTTTCGGCTTGGCTTACCAAGCCTCCATGAATGACTAGCTTGGCTTGACAAGCCAAGTAAACAAGTCAAGCCGGCTTGTTTGGGCTTACTTGCTGGCCACCCTGCATATGTGCGGACTGCAAGTGAATGGGGTTTCACATTTCTTATAAGATCTAGCGGGAGACCCAATATGCGAATTCTGATACGCACGGAGTCGAAGTCCATGCAGTACAGGAACTGTTGTTGACACTGTCTTATAGAAAGTAGGAGAGCAGAGATTGTATTATGTTCGACTGAATTAAAGTGTATTGAACCACACGCTATTGATGTTGCTTCTGAATCAAGATGGGATGTTCTATCTTCAAAGATGCGACACAATTGAAAAACGAGTAATCTGTCTGATCGAAGCACACTCAAGTGGGTAAATCTGACTTTCGAGGAAATTTTTAAGCTTGAATCAGTTCAACTCAACGCAGTCCGACTCAGCTTAGCCAAAGCCGTCTCACGACTGCTTGGCCCTTCTCAGTGAGTGAGCTCAATGTAACGTTAAGTTAGTTCAGTCTGGGTCTATCGATCATCTTTCATGATAAAGTCAGCTCACATTGTACAGCTTCGCCTATCTCCGCGACTCAGGCGGCTCCATTCGACCCAATCCTTCCTCTCGCTCATTTATATCCGCTACATTTACGATTATCTCCCTATGACGAGTGAGGGAAGAAGGTCAAAGGCTGTTATAGCTAAATCTGGTGCATGATTAGTCGTCATCTAGATTTCCCAGGGAGGTAGTGTTGAAGATTGCCGGCCAAGAGTATCCAGACCGCCACAGACCCACTGAAGGTATAAAGCAGTTGATGGCCCCAGCAGTAGATACACAGCTCAATTAACTCTTTCACACCCAATTTCAGGAGGTAGAACTATGCAGAGATCGAGGGCTCCTTATGACAGTCCCATCAATTCTGATCGTTTGAGTATCATCTCCTACTGATATATGACGTAATAAATGCATAGGCTTTTCCAGAAGGACGACAGCTCAAAAGTATGCCAACTCGGTTAGCTCTCGAGCACCACGCCGGAAAACTTGTGGAGCAGGCTCAGTCATACAGTTTCAGCTATAGAAAAGAGCGTCAGACGAGAAGCAGAGAATCCACTGTGACGAAAGAAGAAACATGAGTAAACGCGGGGTCACGGGCGTCGCCCAAATTCTTGGTTAAGCATAAAATTTTACCACTCGTTCCACTAAGTGTTGTCCAACTTGCACAAAGAATATCACACAAATTTGATCCCTACCGCCTTCTTCCTTACCAAGTCTTACGAGCTGTTTGCCGAGTTTCAGCGGAACCGAGGTTGTTTGCTGGCGGCGCCAACGCACTATCGCTCGATCGAATCGACGTCCGCAAGACATGGACGACAACTTACACATGCAGATCCTCGATTCTGCAAAGAGCGACGAGGATCTAGTGACATTAGTGAGGCAGCACGTATGTGTACTGGCTTCCGAACGAAATTACGGTGGCTTACCTCCTGTAGGCGACCGACGCTGTCCAGCTAGGCGAAGAGTATATCGCAAGGGAATTCGCCACGATCAGTGCCGTAGACAATGCAGCAGTACTTGTGCGCCGAGACAGTGCTCCCGGCTCAGTCGTCCTCCTTGGACAGGGAACTGATAAGGACAAGCCGCATGTCATTACGGGTGGAGATCAGGGCTCAGTCATCATATTTCTGCGCGAGAACCAGTCGTGCATTGTTTATGGCACTCCATCCATCCGTCTTTTCAAATATAAATAGTTGCACCACTGTGAGCCAAGCTCGACAGAAAATTCTAACTTAAGGCTGGCGGCTGCAAACACACCCTCACGTATCTCTGCAAACTGCGGTTTGCCGTTCCATGGACACACAAATTGGTACGAGACCTCCTCGTTTTCCATATCCTTCGCAGTCAAGAATTCGAGAAGGTCGTGCAATTTGAAATCAAGAACAGTCACCCTGTCTTCGCTTTGGTTGACTTTGTTTGTTGTCGGGGCATTCTCGTCTTGGTTCATCGAGGAGAGGCTTTCGCTATGGTCTGTCAAGACAGATTCGTCGCCTTGTCTTGTCGAAGCATGGTCTTCACCTGTGCATTTTGAAAAGGTTCGAGGGAAGGGTTTCTCCAACTCGGCTGTCAATTTTCCTAGAGCGATGGGGTGCTGAACCGAGCCCCACCATTCTTTTAGACGGGGAATCAGATGTTGTTCGTTCACAGCTTCTAGACGTGTGGCCGTTGTGGCAAGCGTACAAAGCAGGAGTACTTCTGAACCCAGGTCATTTAAGACTGCTCTCAATTTCCTTCTCTTTCGAGAGCGAATGCTACGAGTCGCCGATGGCCGCTGGCTGAGAGACACGTCGTCTTCATTTATCAAATCGTCCCATGGCTTGAACTTCGTGAGGTCTCCTGCAGCGTATGTGGGATTTGTTTCGAAAAGTTTTCTCAAGCGTTCCAATTCGTCAAAGAACCAGTCGTCCCCTGCTGCTACATGGCCAGGCATTACAGGGTAAACCTTTTGCGCCAGCAACGAATGTAGTATATGGGTCTGATCGATACAGGGTATGCTTTTGCGCATGTGTGTGGTGCTGAGTGGTGCTGAGTGGTGCTGAGTGGTGCTGAGTGGTGCTGAGTGGTGCTGAGTGATGTTGAGTGGTGCTGAGAGAAACTGAGAGAAATTGAGAGAAACTGAGAGAAACTGAGATACAAAAGAAAGATCAGGGGCGACGTTAGCGACTTGGCAAACGCAGGCGAGTCAGATCGAGCGAGATTGAGCGGAGTCGAGCTCATTCAAGCGCGGCTGAGCGGAACTGAGTAACTTACAGCTAGAAACTACGTAATCGTGCCGGCCAAGGCTTCGCGCGGCCAGCTACCCCTCGTCTCGTCTCAGACTCGCGAG
>PEGC01000163.1:0-19854 GCA_002921095.1 Cladosporium sp. SL-16
TGGTCGGATGCCTGCTTGTGGGAAGGGATTATGCTGTTGCTGTCGCTGTCGCTGCAGGTGGTTTCTATCAACGATCGTATATCTGATGTAACAGAGCAAGCCCCCAATGTCGCTGCCGTACTTGCTGGCTCGTATGCAGCGGTAGACTTCCTGGGATTCAGCCTTGGTGCTGAACCGAATGAGGTTAAGCAGCTCGTGCGCCTCGTCGCGCTCTCGAAGAAGCTTTTCGTGCTTGCGGCATAGGCTCGACCACTCTTGCTCGCCTTCTTTGGCATCATCGATGCATTCTGGGTATGATTCTTGGTCAGGGGAGCATGTTGGGCTGTCTGAGTGTTAGCTCGGTCAACCATAAGTCAGGCGTTGGAAAGCTGACCGTAAGCTTTCATACCGTGACATGCAGGTATTTCTGCTGCGGCTGCTCTTAGCCGCTAGCGATGCTTGCTCCGTCATGGATGCTTTACTTCCTCTTGAAGCGAGTCGTTTTGTTTCTGTCAGGCAACAAATATGAAAAACAATGCTTCACATTCCTTGCGTGAAAGAGCAGCCACAGCAGTGAGAGTGTTGAAGCTTCGAGCCTCTACGGTACCTTTAAACAAGAGACGACAGTAGGAGCACATTTTTCACGCAAATAAACGAACCATGGGCTACGGGAGCTAGCTACTGTACATGACAGGATACAGCGGAGCTGTTGCCGGCTCCGGCAGCTGATCCCGACAAAGGACTAGCTAGTAAAGTGGGGAGCGTAGTTTACAAATAAGTTACCGCAAGGTTGGTATTATCTTTCTGCTTATCGCCCTTCCTCGGCCGTATCGAAGTTGGCGGACTCCACTCCGACAGCTGCGACATAAGCTCGTGTTGGTAACAGGCACGTAAAGCTTTCCCGGCTCTCTGCCGCAGGTCGCTAGATCGAAATTTGCCGTTCACAGGTGTATCGTCGTAGCCGAAGAAGGGAAACACGCCACAAGTCGTTGTGTGGCATGATAGTGCGTATCGTCGAAATGAGGCATTTGAGACGCGATGCTGGCGCTATCAGGTGCGAACAAGCGACGTGTGCGTATAGTGGCTTGTCTGCTTCCATAAAGTCTGCAACTCTCAAGTTGCCCTGGCAAATTTTGGGGCGCAAAGCTCCGGGGCACGGCTTATTGGGGCGGTTAGGTGATATGGATCGCGGATCGCGGATCGTGGATCGTGGATCGAAATAACGGCGCCTGCACATCGAGATCGTGTAGAAGCTTTGCAGCCTTTGTCAGCTGGAGACTGTGTCATCAACATTATACCCATGGCTCTTCCATTTCGAAGCTCGTGCACACTTCAGTTCATGTGTGCGTATCTGATACCGTTCAAGCGGTCTCGTCGAGATCCCTTCAGTCTTTCCAACAATATGCGAGCTTCAGATAAAGCCAAGGCCAGGCTCGGGTAACTGGATTCAGCGTGACCGCCCAGCCATAAGAACCTCGATGCGAGTGCTGATGAATGTGCACAAGGAACACAGCCATTTCTGTATTGTCGGCGTTAGAACCAACTCAGTGGTCGGTGCGCTCTTCTCGGTGGTCTGCGAGCCGACCTGTTCAAGCCGCTTCGTGGCCGTTCAGTGCTCTCAAGTGGCAGCACACAACCCTGTCCGTGGACGTGGCAAATCGTACGTATTGATGCATCTCTTCCGGGCAGGGGATATTCCACCGATCAATGACATGATAGCGTCGGCAATATTAATGAGCCCTATGGTAAACCAGCTCGTTTGTTGTACGAATCTCACCTCATGCTAGGAGAACTAGCACTGCTGGCCAGCCTAGCGGAAACAAGAAGACCCTGGAAGCCATTTTACTTAGCAAAACCTACCTGGAGCACATACTCTTGTAGGCATTGCTAAGCAACTGGGTCTGATGCACCCTTGACACCGAGCAAGAGTGGATCGTTTCTCTTTTTCCTGCGCCTCGGTGTCCTTCACCTGAGCAGATAGCTGCGTAATCGCATCTGAATGCTCTATCCTTTTTGCAGTAGGGTCGTCTGGGGAGAAAAACCCGTGACTCGCGAGAAGTAGCAGTCCACGTCGCCTCAAAAATCTGTAATATGCTGAGACAGCTCAGTATACTGAAGACGCGTCAAACCTTCTCCATCGCGTAGCTGGGTTGCATCTGGAACTGCATGCTGCTCGCTATTTTTCGACCAGGACAACGGATTTTCACCACGAACGCACCCTTTCGGAGATGCCACAATGCAGGTAACGTCTCATGCCCACAGCGCTGGGGGCCTCCAGGCTCCAAGCCGATGCCCTAACAAGCGGCTTTAAGCTTCTCATTTGACACATTAGATGTGCCAACTCTAGAAAATACTCTTCTTCACGTAACGCAATACCTGCTAGTAGTAGGCGCCAGACAAGACCTGTGCCATACTAGAGTATCCCTGCGTGGTCTGTAGAAGCAGAAGCCGGTCTACTTGCTGCAGTGTTTGGTCTCATTGGCGGCACTTCGACTACCGACCGCAGAGGTGGAAGTCTTGTCACTGAGCCGAGAGCCGAAGGGTCCAGACTGGTAGGTTGACCATGTTGTTGTTGTTCCTGTTCCTGATGCTGACGCTGGATTTGCTCTAGGATAATGCCGGCATTGCCCTCGTCTCTTATCCGCCGGATCAAGGTGCCCATATCGTCACCGTGGGTGTTCCTGCGTACCCGGCGCAAAAGTTCCTGCGCCTCAGCCTCTGACCGCGACTGTATGAGAGCAAGTAGCCCGCGCGCCTTGTCCCGTTCTGCCTCCAGCATACGATTCTTGCGTTGTAGAGCAGCCCATCGACTCTCGCCTTCTTCGGTAGCGTAATCGCAGTCTTTCTTCAGCGCTTGACAGAGCGAGCATGCCGGGCTATTCGTGCTACGTCAGGTCATCTGTCACACTTGCGAAGGCGCAGAGGTTGGAGCGGTACCGTATGCCGTCGCACTGTGAGCGAGATCAGCTTCGCCCGCATTTGCCAGTTGTGGTGTGACTTGCCCTTGACTTCCTTTCCCGACAAGACGTACAAGCATTCCCTATCTGCATGCGCTTTGGCTTGCTGCCTCCTGGGTAGGGTGGCTTTTGGTTGTGCTTCGGCTTTTTCTCCGGCACTTTACTGCTTCCCTTCGCAGGCAAGTGTTGTCGTCCGGACATAGGGCTCAAGCGTTTCGGTTTGGTGGTGTGATTGGGAGCCGTCGTGTCCTTGATCCCTTAGCACGATGCGTGGAGCCAATTTGGGGCGATGTCACTGTGTCGGCAGGCAAAGGAGCGTTACATAGAGGACTGCTTTGGGATGTGACAGGATCTGTGGAGTCGCTGACAGGCCTTCGCACTGAGGGTGCTACCTGTGTGGAAAACGTATGTGTTGGCCGGAAGGTCACCGATGATGCGGCCTTGGCGGGCCTAAACGTTTAGCGATGCATTCGCTGTCAGGCATCTCGTCCGCATGAATAGAGGTGTTGCTAAATACGTGCGAAGAAATAGTGAATTCAAACCTGCGCAGATGGATCTGCATACGTGGCTTGGAATGCATCGTGTTAAACTTGCAGGAAACGTTTTTCTGTCGGGGTCTCGGCCATCCCCACCGATGACCGCCCCTCGAGAGCTGAGGACGTTTGACCACATCGAGGCCCATTCGCGCAAACCCGAACTCACGTGGCCGCGCTACTTGCGGCCACTCGGCCACTCGGCCGTGGGAAGCTGATCTGGCAACACATCTATATACACTGCTTTCGGAGGCCATCTTTAGTGGTATATTCGCCACCGGTTACACAGAGTGTCTAGGAGCCACATCGGGTGCGTTAAAGTGCATTATGTGAAGACTGTATATTCTGGGATGATTCATACGCATCTCGCCACACCATTTAGACGTCTAACCGAACTTTGGAACGGGATGCGTTGATGATGGATGAGCAGTATACGGGAAGCGGGCCGATTGTCTCCGTTGCCGGGTTTGATGATGATCATCATCATCAACGTAATCTTCTTGGATGTCTTGATCTTTCGCACGATGTATTAATTTTCGAATTATAACCCTTGTACATCTATTAACTTAACTATTCAAGACTCGGTTTCGACTATCGTGACGACTGCATCCTGCCTAGGCCAGCCGAAAATCTCGAGAAATTCACCGCGAATGATCACGATGATCGCACCTTGGAGCCAAGACATTTTCATCAGGCGACGTAGATGTCGGATAGTAATACCACAATTTTATTTATGGATCGATGATCACGAGTCAACTTCGCTAAACCTTGCGCGTGGGGCCGCGACTGCTACCAGTCGCGAGCACCTGATCGAGACATTCCTGATATTTGCTCTTCTGTTGGTATAGAATTGCGTGGCATCATACCAACCGTGGCGCCAATTTCGTGTTACTTTGCACCTTTTGAGTTGATTAACGTTGATCTTGATGAGGCCACACGACGAAGTAACTTTTCTTTTTGAGCCTGATCATATTTCTACCAATTAATCCCACTCAATCTGTCACTCCATCTATCAAACGCCTCTGGCTCCTTCTTTGGAGAGATGCTCGAGGAGGACCTTTTCCGTAGCCACGCCACGAACGACGACCGTATCACTGAGCTGAAGCACGAAGTTTCCAAGTGAACGAACGCCGCAGACATCTACATTGGCTCGAACAACCTTCGCGGTCAAGGCGCTATTTTCCTACACAGCACACCATATATTACTAGGTGTATTTGCTGTGCCGATGTTGTCATAACCCGCATCGGTGCTGACGCCGAGAATCTCGGCCGTGGCGCCCGAGTTAAGGGTAACTTATCGACAGCTCTTTCTGCATCCCACTCTGTCTCCGCGCACATGCTTATCTCGTTCCTCTTCCCTTGCCTTCAGAATAACGAAAGATGACGTCGCTTCTATTCAAACGTTCGTCCGCGTAACGCCCCTGTGCACTACAGCAACACCTTCCTCAACTTCGCCACCGCGCTCTCTAAAACAATTCAGATGCTTAATATCGAAAAAGACGCTGGGCTCGTCCCGAGCGAAGAGCTGGCCTGAAGGGTTGATGGCTAAAGGCCCACTAGATGCTCAAATGGAAGCCGATACCTGTACGAGCTTCTCCCGAAGCTCGTGTGCAGCCGCGTTGGAGTGACGATCAAGCAGTTAGTCATGCACGCAAGACAGAAGCTGCGAAAAGACTTCAAAAGCCGACGGTGGACAAGATCAAAGGCGCTTGGCTCGCCAAATGGATGAAAAAGCTACTCAAGCGGCTCGAGTGGTTGGATGGGGATGGGGGATACTCGACAGACATCAGGACGATGGTGTGAAGGTAAAACTGCTAGGGGTGCAGGACAAGATGTGGTCTCTATATGCATTTCCCATACAGTTCTTATCTTGAACGGAACACTGGACTGTCCTAGGTGCAGCTACCTTAGGGTTGGCTACAAAGCTGCTAACAATGAGATGCTTTCCCGAAGGTTTCCTCGCAAGGTAATGTGTCGAGTCACGTATCAGCAACTACACCTCCGAGTCCCAATGCCAGCATTGCTGCGCAGTATTACAGCATACTTACAGGTTATCGCGGCATGGTCTGAGCCCCAGCACTATTATCGCATGATAGGTGTCATGGGGGAACCAGACGGTGGATCTTATGGAGTATCAGTGATAGTCTTAAACCATGAATTGTGAAAATTTTAGGACATCAAGATTATCACCGTGGCATTTTATCACGATGTGAGCTAGTCACTTGGAGGGTAAGTGTTGCAGGCTGATGAATTTATCCGAGGTCGGTGTAATATCCACAGAATCACTAACGTTGTCTTCGCCAGGGAGCCTAGGTTCCGCAACTTCCTTGATCAGTAGTGACTTCACATGAGCTCATGGAATATCGGAAGTCGTGCTACATTGCGTTCCAGAAGTGGTGTTGGGCGATTGCTTATAAAAAATACCCCCACTCTTGGCATTCTTGAACTGTGCATGTCTGTCATCGATTGAACTGTGGACACGTCGCTGGAAGTCCTGGTCATTGCAAGAATGTCTGACATAGAAGCTACCCCGAGGGATGGTAGCGAATGTAGAAGCATAAGCCGGGAGGCAGATGGTGGAGGGAGCTCAAAGAACACTCGCACAAATGAGTGGATAATGGCATAAAGCATTAGATCTGATCTTCGCCAAAAATCGTCCGAACCTATCAAGAAGGAAATCCAAAACGAGCTTCGTTATATCTCAGGCACTCAACTCAAAACTCAATCGAAAGCCCGTGAGATGATGGAATATACTGGCGGTTGGGATATCAGCATGTGTATTGAAGGTGTTCCATTCACGTCGTTGCTATCAACGTAAATTGTAGTCATTGCCAATGTTTAGTACATTTTGAGCTTCGGGCTACCCTCACACGGCGGTGCCGAGAAACGCGTCTCACAGAAGACCTTTTGCATACCATCGTTCTTCTTGTCGAAATCGGCGTACACCTTGGCCATATCCTCGATGCGGACGCGGTGCGTGACCATCTTGAGAGGGTCAATCTCGCCTTTCTGAACCCTCTCTAGTAGTTCATGCCAGTACATATGGACGGGCGCCTGGCCGTTTCCAATGAGCCGGATGCCACGCTCCATTAGAGAGCCTATATAGAAGTCAGCTGAGCAGCCATGGAGATGGAAAAAGGCTTACCAATGTTGAAGTGGTTAGTATAGCCAACATAGATGCCAGATACGCCGACACGGCCGAAGTTCTTCACAGACTCGATACACTCGTTCAGTATCTCACTGGTATCAGTCTCCAGGCCAGTCGACAGCTCGACTGTGTCGGTCCAACAAACTTTTGGGATATTCGCCAGCGACACACTCGATTGCGACATCGGGCCCACGGCCGTCGCACATCTCTTTGAGCTTACGAACGACGCCTTTGCTTCCTTTGAGTTGCGAAAAGTCCACTGTCTCAATCCTGGGATATCTCTCCTTGACGAAGGCGAGGCGCCAATTTTGATCAATGACGATGACGCGACTTGCCTTATGCATCAGCGAAAATTCGGCGCACATCTGTCCGATGGGACCGGCACCCCAGATGGCAACAACGTCTCCCTCATTGACTCCCGTGTCCACAACACCGTTCCAACTTGTGCTTATCACGTCGGAGAGATACAGACCCTTCTCGTCCGGAACGTCGTCAGGGAGCTTGAGCAGGTTGTTGTCGCCGTATGGCACACGGGTGTACTCCGACTGTCCACCAGCAAAACCACCGGTGAAGTGCGAGAATCCGAACATGCCTGCGGTCCTTCCACCATACATGTAGTTCTCGATGGTATTCGAGTTGGTTCGCTCGCACTGCGAGGACTGCTTCTTCCCGCAATAGTAGCATTCACCGCAAGCAATCTGGAAGCTGGCGACCACCCTGTCACCCTTCTGCAGGTTCTTGACTGCGGAGCCCATCTCATCAACGATACCACAGAACTCGTGACCAAGGATGTCACCCTTTTGCAGTTCAATTATAGACCCATGGTACAGGTGAAGGTCGCTGCCACAGATACTGCTGCCTGTGATCTTGAGGATGACGTCGCGGTCCTCCAGTATCTTGGGCCTGGGACAATCGACTAAGCAGACTGACGTTAGCTCTCATCAAGGTTGTGCGACTGAGGTATGTCCTGACCAACTTCGACCGTATTCTTGCCCATCCAAACCAGTGCCTTCATGGTTTCACTGGGATTGCCCCATTCTGGCTTGAGACCCGGGTTGGTAACATCCTGGATGGTGGTTGCGTTGTCACCGTGTCCTATGGCCTGTTCCACCTTCCATGCTACTTGTGACATAGCCATGTCGAATTTGTGCCGCTTTGCGAAGTCGAAGTAATAGAACAGTCTGTACGGGACCAAGCGAAAGAAGTGTTAAAGCACTACTCCAACAATAGAAACCTAGCCTCGTGCGACTCCAGCAAGCTTGACATATATAATGGAGCATATGGACCCGTCATCACCACGAATATCACCTGGTGTCACGGCTCGGGCACAGGTGCCTGGCCCGTAAGTCGAAGAGCTTGCAGCCACTTTCATACACGCTCGGCAGGGGTTACGTGAAACAAACTCAACGGTGTATAGTCAGTCCATAATGCGGGGATGGCCTGCGAAGCTGCAGAAGCTCGACTTTACTAGTGGTTGTTGTCAGTTCGAAGCGACCTCAAGCGATCGGAACGGCGGCCGTACAAACGGCTGGGCCTAATTAACCATCGTCTTGTGATCGGACGATGGGTCATTTAGCGTGTTGTAGAATTGCTGTATGGTACTAGAGCCACAGGCTGCGGCTCGAGATTCCTGCTGTCCAACTTTGGAAGGATTTCGGCATGCACGCCCCCCCACAAACTCAGTCGGTCCTGATTCTTACTGATACGACAACAGCCCGCAACATCCGAAGGACTGAGAAAAAGACAAGTGCTTCAAAACGTCAACACATGTATCAACGCACCACTCTGGACAAAGAGCTCGAGATCGTACAGCTCGGTTGACAACATGGCTCCTGCGAGGCAACTGGGAATGGGTAAAACTGGCACCCGGCGACCTCAAAGTGGTACACGTCTATAAAGACCGAGCCACAAGAGTCACAAGAACACGGGTTTCTAACAACACTCCGAAACTCCGCATGTCGACAACCAGTGAAAAGTGCGGCGACATGGCTCCACTATCATAATGAAGAGGAACGAGGGATGTCAGATGACCTGATCAAGCAATCGAAGATATTCGAGGCTCGCTACAGCTTAGGTCAGGGTGATGAGGCGGAACTCTCTGTCTGGAATTTGATCTGGAGGTGGGAGAGACGTCTGCAGGCTGGCTTATCATATCGACGCGTTGGCGAGGAAGAGGTCTCGAAAGCGACTCACGGGTACAACCCTTAGTGTGAAGATCAACCTGGCGAATAAGGCCGGATGAGCAAGACAGTGGCGTTGGGTCGAGACGGGTGGGGTCGAAAAGCTGCCGTTGTGGGTGCAGTCTGATCCCGAAGTCAAAATCGAAGCTGGGGGAAGAAGGAAACCACAATGGAGAGACTCTACAGAATAAGCTTACAGATCTGCATCCAGCTTATTTTGTAGTCTCTGTTTGACATTTGCGGACCCATGTGCTGCAGAAAAGTTCCATACGCATGTGAGGTCCATTTAGATGCTCGTAAGAGGTGTGCGTTGATGACATAGTAATTCGCTGTCGGGGGACTAGAACAGTTCGAGCTAAGGTTGGCAAAGACTGGGCCAAGAGATCATGGTACTTGTAATTGGATTGACCATGTGGGAATGCATCGCATGACAGATCACCATTGACTGGCTGGTTGGAACTAGCTGGTATCCAAAATGCAGCCAGTTGGTAAGCTGTGTCAGAGCAACCCTTTCAACCAATACGTTACTTGCGCACAGCCGAATCCTCTGAGGCTAGCCATCGTGAGCTGGCTAATCTGCTTGTATGACACAGCGGTATCATCATCATTACAGAGTATATAGCCTAGGCTTGTCGTTGAATCGCGAACCTGTTTAGCGTGAGCGCTTAGACGACGACAAGCCTAGCCGAACGGAGAGCGCGAGCTGTGTACTAAAAACTACTCACGCATCTCGTAAATGAGATCAACAGGGTGGGTCGCCTTACGCTTTTCGACCCCGACTATAGCTTGCTGTATCACAAGCATCTAAGCAATCTTCATAAATCTTGACAGCAGGTAGCCATATAAATGTGCTTCGCGAAGGATCTTCTTCGTCACATCGGTTGCCGCAACAGCGAACAACATAGCAATCACACTCTCTTAGGTATCACCATTCAAAGTGTGGTCAAGCAGGGACATGCAAAAGCTAAGGTAGCTCTGATCGACACCTGCTCGCGCAGCGCGTAACACATCTTCTGCACCATTATCGCTGGCCTCAAGGCACTGGAGGTATTCGACCTTCCGTACTAGCTCGGTGTGTTCGACAAACTGGCTGTCAGTCAGCTGGTGCCGCAGTCGCGGTACGTGATCGTGCTTCAACGTCTGATGCGCGAAACCAGCCTATGCATCAGACGCTCTGTGCAAATGCTGGGGAAGAAGATATCTCTCCGCGGCAGGAGTAGCCAAGTCGTTTACTGAGGAGGAAAGAGAGTCGGATCATCGACAGATGGAGCCTCGGAAACGATAAGAGGCAATCTAAGAGGTCGGGTTGGTCCTCGGTGGAGAAGGCATTGGCGGTGTGAAGTGTGGAAGCAGAGGTTTGGTAGTGTTATACCAAGCAGTCACTATGAACAATGAGTTGAACACAAGAATACCGAAGTGTTCTTGTCTTCCTACATACTAATGAGAATCATCTCCATGCACGTCTTCCGCGACATGTGCGAGATGTGCGAGCCTCGTTGATGTCGTGGGTCTCGCCCATAATGGTGATGCCTGAGGCATCCAAGTTCCGCGCGTCGTCCACAACCAATCATTTCAGCCCAACGTCTGCGCATGTTGCTGGTTCGTAACAACGCCCCAAATAGACCGCACATCGTCGAGCCTTTAGACGACTCTGGCGATCCGGAAGCCTCTCGAGCACGACTATCTCAAAGCTCGCCGAGCTGCTACGAGTCAGAACAGTCGGCTCGAAGATCACACTCCAGCGCTTGGCAGAGCTAGACTGCCCTCTCCAAGCCGAAGAGCAGCACTCGCTTCTCACAATTGCCAGATCCGCGGCCGAGACCTCACAGAAAGAGTACAACCATGTTCGCCATACCCAGTGGCCAATAACGCTTTCAGCTGGGATGCTCAGGTGCAATGCTGAAGTGCCTTTTCCTGGTCTGTACGACTACGGAGAGTATGTACAACGTCTGCAAGTGCAGGCAGAAAAGCTGCATGATGGCGTAAGGGGGTTTGGTGGGTTCGGAGAGGCCTCAGATGGCTTATGGCGTGTACGAACGCGCCTTGATGAGATGTCTGATGCGATTGAACGTGGAATGCTGGAGCAGGGATGGATGAGATCAGGTGGTTAGTGAAGCGCAAGTGCATGTTCTGGACTGCGGTGGATTTTCTCATGGCTTGTACCATGTATTTGAAATATTTTGGGGCTGGAAATTGCTGAACATTCACGTTAACGGACAAAGATTGTTGCGAGCGCCAGGGAGCATGGCAGGCTACATTGGTGTAAATGCTTTCTGTTTGTTTGGTATTTTTATTGGTACAAGTTCGTGTGCTTCGTTTTTTGTAAACCATCTAACGCTTTTTCTTTCCAAAGCCGTGGTGTGTGACTAATGCTAGTCATTGTACCTGGAAACCGCGCTATTCTGGTACCTGCTGTAGCCCTCCGAATCCCTGTCCCAAGCAGGATGAGCGGTACTCGGCTACAACTCTCTCAGCCTGGTCGTGGTTATATCGTGCGACCGAGCAGTTGCAATGTTGGTGATCGAGAGCCATAGATCTCAGCCCGTTCAGCTCACCACGTAACTCCTGAATCATGGTCTTGAATTGGACGTTCTTCTCCCCTAGCCTGACGCCTTTTTCCTGAATCGTTTGGACTTGCTTGCGCTGTCGTGAGCGGCACTTGGCTGCGGCGACCTTGTTCTTTTCCCGGTGACGCTGTCTCCTCTCGGCAGCACGAGTGTTAGACACACCGGTGCCCTCACTTTGTTGACTATCTTTCTGCGCTTGCTTGGCTTTGCTGTGCCGTTGGTGGGCTGCATAGCGGGCTCGGAGAGTCTTTTCGCTCTCGATAGGTGATGCGGAGACGACGGAGTCGCTATTCACACTTGCCGGTGTGCTTACTTGGACAGATAGCGGCCCTGCGTACCCCACTGTGTTAGCCGGTGTGCTGATAGGTGTGATGGACGAGTGTGGTGCTCTGTCGATGCTTCGCCTTTGAGCGATGCTCATTGGACTACTGCTAACGGAACTTCTGTGCGGTTGGAGTGGATTACAAGGTTGGGCAGGCGCTTGGATCTGTGGCTGTTGGACGAGCACGTCGAGTTGGTCCATCGAGGTTGGCCAGAGGCTTGTGGGGTCCATGGTGTCCCAAAGCATACCGTAATCTGGTGTGAAAGGCTCGAGAGGTTTGAAGGAGATTTCTTCAGCAAAGCTACGCGATAGTGTCAGTAATGGTCTTGCGTCGTAGTTCAAGGCAAATCCTGGCTTACTTGGGTTCTACATCTAGTTGATATGGTGTGACATGCACATTTGTGTTTGAAGCATTCAAGGCGTAACGTGAATTGCTAATGAATTTGTTGTAGACGTCCGATTGCCAGCCATAGCCCATGCAAACGTTACCGGGCGGGACGTCCGTGGGTCGCAGTCGGTAGACCATGACAGTGCTATCGTGTTGTGTAGCAGGCCCAACAAAAGGAATCTAGGCACGCCGTTTGCTTTGTCGAGAACAAAGTGTTGTAGAGCAATACAGTCGGCGACTTGGCTCAAAAATCGGGTGATGCGAAAGTCGTGTCTCAGTTTTGCTTAGAGCGAATATAGGAGAAGACGGAAGCCCGTAACAGGCAGATCCGGAGCCAGTAGAAGCGAACTGCGGTACGATTCAGACGATGAATAACAAGACAAAGGTCGATGGTTAAGACAGTGTAAGAGGGCGTGGTGGTCGTACGGACGATGCAAGTGGAAATCGAGCTCTATCACCAGGGAGCGATCTCGTCTCTTTTCCCTATTTTCACTTTCGAACGATGGAGAATGTCCCCAGTCTTGAGCGACGGGCCTTCGTCGCTTCGCGTTCCGTGTTATTTGCCGATACGCCAAACAGCAACAGCGTCTTCGCGGGCTGGTTGCAATGCCAGTGGAGCCAAACGGGATATGGCCCAGTATGCGAGCGGCCTCCCCTCCGCCTCCGACCAGTGTATTGAAGCTCTGGATAGAGACCCATCGAAATACGTAGATGCGGACTGCTGCTTGCGGGCTGCTGTTTGGGCATGGAGAGAAGTCCGATGCTCATGTGGATAGCAACTCAGGGTCGAAGATTGTGCGAGGGCGGTGATTGGGCGATACGAGACTTCGCTTGTCTCACACATCGTCGGGGCCGCACTCCCCCTTGTGTAGAAGGTAAGATCTGCAGTGCCGCCTGCTGCATGCGGCAATATACAGTGCCTCCTATGTTGAAGAGGTTTCATCATCATACGGTCCGCATTGTTATCATCATCTGGACTCCCACGTTCCCAATGGCATAGCTCCATCTTTTTAGAAATTGCAAGTCGTCCTTTCCTAATTCCTCACTGGACGGCGCTGATCGAACACCCACGGAGCGAACTCCATCACAGCCGGCCCGGCATCTGCCGCCTACACGGTTATCGGAAAGTTGGGTCCCTAGAATTTTTCTATAGGAGATACCTCCCACGGCATGACTTTTTGGCCGCAGCCTTGCCTCCGCCTTTACCTGCACACTGTGCAATGGTCGGGGTTCCAATGGTTGACGCTTATACTGAGAATCACTACATACGACCAAGCCTTGAGCTTGGGAGCAGTAGTGGTTCAATGGCTGGAGAATGCTTGGTGATAGAGAGAGAGTCGTGCAGCCCGCGCTCCTACTATGGCCCACGATTGATGGCGCTGGCCTTTCCAAGCAGAGATCGATACGAGTGCATCAAGCTACACCACCGACCGTGCAACTGGCCAGCCTCGCCAGCCTCGAGCGAGCTTTCTCGGCGGCAGTGCCGCGCCGCTTGCAGGGCTATCTTTATTGGCGTTGCTGCCGCATTGAGCGGTGTCATCGCGTGCAGCCCCGCCACAATGTCCTCTAGCAACGTAGAATCTCACACCAACCGTTGATATGCCGTGTTTGCCTTGTGCGTTTTACCGTCTGATCGCTACAGGGAGCGCACGTTGTGCACGTCATTTTCAGCCCACATCTGTACACTCCCTTGTTAGACTACTTGCCTGAGGCTCGTTGGTCTCGACTACCTCTTTCAGCGCATCAGGCTATGCGGCATTTCCATCATCGAACGCGCATCGCTTACCAACACCACTGCTGATCGGCCATAGGGGATAAGAAGATTGAGAAAGCCCAGCAAAACTTCGACAGGACCGCTCTTTTCGCGCCTTGGTCTCTGTGTACAATGTTCTCATAACGTTACATCGAAACAAGATGTCACGCAACTCGCCAACTTCTAGCCACCGATCGCTATCACACAAAACCACTTCTGTGCACGACAATCATGATGGCGTTCGGAAGAGAGTGCGCAAAGCCTGCGATAGGTGCCGTATGAAAAAGACCAAATGCGACGGATCCAGCCTGTGTCTCCGATGCAGAACTGACAATGTCATCTGCTGTTCGAAGTAAGTCAGATACTTGTATGTTGTTACCAAGAAAGATGCTAATTGTGTAATGTAGGGAAGGCCAGAAGATGCGTCGCAGGAATTTCCCAAGGGGCTATGCTGAGATGCTAGAGAAGCAGCACAGCCAGCTCGTGGGCGGTTTGCAGGAAATGTACCAACGCCTCCGCAGGGCGTCACTCTGGGAAAGCGAGCCTTTGGACGAGTCGAGCGGGCGTCCCCTTACTCATGATATACTGGCTGCACTGGACTTCCTGGAGCCCAACGAAGAAGAATTCATCGAGCAGCCACGATCGAGCCCAATGCTGGAAGAAGCAGAAGAAGATATTGAGGACGTTTCTGCTGAGTCCACCCAAGAGATTCCACAGCCCACGCCACCAATGTTCGGCGAACCAGCCCTCTCAGCCCGAATGACGACTTGCAGATCTCCAAGCGTCATCTTGTCTCCTACCACTTCTGGCCCACATCAGCTTCCTGGGCAGTCTAAATTGCAACCTCATGAGCCTCAAAGACGCCCAAAGGACATAGTCCCGACTATGTCACCACAAATACAGCTAGACACCCTATGGGACGACCCGCTGTACTCATTCGACGTATCTCAAATGCCAATGATGGCCAACAGCAGCAGCTTCGATGAAAGCAACTGGTGCTTGCAAGCGCCAGCCATGCTGTCACCGCTTGTTAAGCAGCTGCCCGACTTCCGCAACGAGAATCTGTTAGGCCACAAAAGGATGGCCTCGTTACCACAGCTTGCTCTCCATCACGACTGGCTTGGCAATGGCGTTGCATTCGACAGCAGCGACTTTATGTCGGACTTCCATCAGCTCAGCCCCCAGGATAGGACGGACATTGGCCTTCGCCAACCAAACAAATCTGGTAGCCATTCATGAAGGACCAAACGAAAAGTTGTGGTGATACAGCACACAGGCTATCGAGTGATGAACCGGGCATATTGAAGTGAGCAGTGGCGTTCAGCGCCAAGACCGCAAACAGCGCAGCACCTGCTTCCATCCAGCACACCAACTTCAAGAAACGATGTTCTAACCGAAATCAAGATTGCATTGGAGCGGACGGCACGGTGCATCCATATTATCAGTCTGCAAAATCTACTTTTGTTTAATCGTAATGCATTCAAGCTATATAGCTTATGGCACGTCGGCCAACTTCTCGACGACTCCTATGACTTTATTGTGTGCCCTTGCTTCAATTTTCAGCTGTACAATCCTGCTCACCGTCCCGCCTTCATCAAAGCGCCACGGCTTTTGGGCTCAATGCCCTCCTACTAGTTCTCGCGTGTGGCCGCTACCGCTAGTTTGATTTGATTTGATTTGATTTGATATTCCATTATCCTGGTGTAGCTCCCTTACGGGTCCATGCAGGCTGTTACTATATATGATATCAAGGAGGAAAACCGTGGTTTACGGCACAAGCCTCTACCCGGGTGAAAACTCCTTCTTCTCCGATGAGTGGCCATTGCCCTTCCGCCAGTGAGTCCATGTTACAGTAAGAAGTAGCTGTGCGCTTGAGCGCGCTTCAGCGATCTCCGTCATCCTCATCCACATACGTCCCCGGCCTTCGTCCTCTCGGCCTTGGTTTCGTTGCATCCATCGTCCTCGCCAGCGAGAACTGAGTAAGGACATCCCGCTCTAGAAACCAGTTCGTCACCGCACGCAAGCCTGCCTCCGTCGACAGTAGCTTGGTATAGTCGGTCGTTTTTGCCTCTAACAGCATCTCCGCTCGTCCTGTCATGTGTGTAGGACAAAACAGGATGATGTGCTTTGGTGTCTGTCGTGGCCAACCGCAGTCGCAGTCTGGCTTTAGGTAGCCGGGCACCCGCCGTCGACATAGGTAGTCGTTCAGGCCAATGTGCTCGGTCCGTAATAGCGTTGCGACTGTGCTTTCCGCCCTTGTCAAGTTCTCTTTCGTCCGCAATCCTCGAGTCCACGTTGTGCGCACTGCAGCCGAGAGTTTGCTATCGTTCGCTCCTTCGCGCGCCTGTTGCTGATACCTGGTCCATCTGGCTTTCCAAGTCTCTTCGAGCTCCCTCTTCAAAGCCATTTTGCTCCGGCCACGCTCGGACCCAGCCGGGTACGGTTGTTCTTGTATCGGTTCACCTTTCGTTAGAAACTGGTCTATATGTCTTGTGGGGATGTTGCTTTTCGTCCGAAAGCGGCGCTGAGCCCGTTGATCGATGACTTTACAGGCCTCATCTACAGCCCGGTTACCTGCGGAGTCTGCTGTTCTGAGAACATGATTGGTCGCCAGCAGTTCGAGGTGGAGGTCTAAGGGTGCAACGCTTGCCTCATGTTCCAGCACTTGCCAACAGTTATTAGATTCATGTATATCTAAGCAGGTGCGGCGTGCCCCATTATCTACTGGGCCCTGCCTTGGTTTTCAGCCAATTCCGTGTAGGCTACCACTAGTTGAGGCCCAGGCAAAACCTCACCCAGCCCAAGTAACTCGTTGTTTGCTCCTTAAGCACACATCACCAGCGTTCCAACCTGACGAACGGTCCTGTCTGTTTGTGTACCGACACGCGCATCCGTTCTCTCGAGCCACGTAGCAGTCTCTCCGGCCGGGGTTTGATCCCGCCTGCTCTCAGGTACACCGAGGGTCAGAGCCCATCGAAGGGGTGAGGTCCTCGGAGCCAGCAGTGGCTGCTACACACTACGCCCCGCGAGTGCCTCGCGACACCTGATTCGCGTTGCCTGCGAGGGTCTCCCCACGGCAGGCCGACCGTGTCTTGCAGGGGCGGTCCTGTAGACTCCTCGCCGCGCAGCCTATGGACCTGTCCCCTACTAACCTAGCTTGTATCCACCTTTTTCTAGGACTGGCCTGTGACACTCCCTGCGCTTCGTACACAGCTGGCCTGTGTGCCCCTCCGTTGTGACCTCCCTATAGTGGACTGTGACATCTCTTTTCTGCACTGGAGTGTGACCCCTGCCTTTCCTCGTCCGTAAGTGATAGTCGTGCCAGAGTACGGTAGTCGTATCAGGGAGGCCTTAACAGGGACGCGAGAAGAGGGCTTAACAGTTCTCTAGAGCGGGTGCGCGGCGGGCGGCTTAACAAGGTCTGTATGCTTATTTGCAGTTAGCTCTTAACAGGTTCCCTAAAAATCGGTTTGCAGTTCCCCTCGTCACGTCTTTCTCACTGATCCGGCGTGCTCCCAGAGTAGTTCAAGCTCAGAGGTGTCCTGTCGCGCTCCTGGGGATTCCACATTGCTGCAGCGAGTAGAACGCTACAGTGCGGGCTCTGCGCGCGACTGCAGAGTAGGAGCGCGTCGGGTGGTTTTCGTATCCAGTATCCTCTTGTCCTTCGGGGAGTAGCGTAATGGAGCAGTCACAGGGCGGCGTATAGTACTCCTGCCATGGGACCTTCGCGACCGGCCGCAGCGTTCAGGCGGCAACGGCAGCCATCCCTCATTGCCCCTACACTTAGCCAGCTCGTGCGTACGAGCTATTTCCACCTGCGGCGGCGTGGACGCGTGTAGTAGGTCTTCGCAGGCCCTGTCTTCCCGTGTCCGTGCGCGTGATGCGCGGGGAACTTCAAACACCTCAATCTCCAGTACCACCTACCCCCACCAATATGAGCCCAATCGAAGACGCATTGGCAGAAATAGAATCACTAAGACCTACAGACTCAATTTGCTACACTAACGTGGCAAAGAGGCATGGTGTCTGGCGCTCTACGTTGACGCGGAGACACCAGGTTGCTACACTATCGAATGCAAGCAGGTCAACCAACCAACGTAAACTTGACGAACAACAGGAGCAAGAGCTCGTGCGATATATCGCCAGACTAACAAGGCAAGGCTTGCCACCCACAAGGGCATCAATACAGAATTTTGCTTCAGATGTGGTTAAGAGTCCTGTCAGCGAAACCTGGGTCACCCGCTTCATCGGCCGGCACAGCATCGATCTCATCTCGAAGTGGACGGCTGGTATGGACAACAACCGCCACCAAGCTGACTCAGGAGCTAAATACAGCCTGTACTTTGATCTCCTAGGTGACAAAATCACACATTACAGTATCGATCCTCGTCATACGTACAATATGGATGAGAAGGGCTTCTTGATTGGGATCACTGGTCGCTCAAAACGGATCTTCAGCAGAAAGATGTGGGAGAGGAAGGAGGTCAAGGCAGCTATCCAAGATGGCTCCCGCGAGTGGATTACTGCCCTAGCGTGTGTGTGCGCCGATGGATCACACTTACCGCCAAGCCTCATTTATCAGTCAACCGCGAGTGTGATACGATTGAGCTGGATAGAAATTTTCGAGGCAAACGAACACTCAGTGTATGTCACACCATCAACCTCAGGCTGTACTAACAACGATATAGGCCTTGCCTGGCTTGAACAGGTGTTTAACCGCCATATCAAGGAAAAGGCTCGACACTCGTACCGCCTACTCATCCTCGACGGCTATGGATCTCACGTTACTCTGGATTCCATTGAGTACTGTGACCAGCACAAGACCCTCCTGGCCATCTTCCCTCCACATTCAACGCATATGCTTCAGCCGCTCGATGTATGCATGTTCAAGCCGCTCTCACAGGCCTACTCGGATGAGCTGTCAGCTTTCCTCGAGAGGAGCCAGGGACTGTCCACAATCAAGAAAGGTGGCTTCTTTCACCTGTTCTGGAAAGCCTGTGTGAGCTCGTTCAAGGAAAACACGATGCTCGACTCCTTCAAAGCCACCGGCATATCACCCCTTGAGCCAGACGTCATACTCAACAGGTTTGTCGATACCGACCCAGATGAGCAGGGCTCGCGAGATAGATCAGCTTCAGTGCCCAGCGGGTCTCATTGGAGGAGGATCGAGCGGCTTGTGAAGGTAGTAGCCAGGGATGTCAACGATGAGGAGGCAAAGAAGCTGAGTCGGTCACTCCACTCAATCTCAGTCCAAAACGAGCTTCTCAAACACGAGGTCCGGGGGGCTTAGAGAGGCTCTAGCTAGCAAGAAGAAGGGCAAGAAACGTAGCAAGCCTCTCGAACTTCAACAGCGCAAGGGGTACCACGGCGGGTCTGTTTTCTGGTCACCGAGGAAGGTCAGAGAGGTTCGTGTTCGACAGACAGTGAAAGAGCTTGAGGAGAAAGAGCCACAACTTCAAAAAGCTGAGAGAGCTGAACTCAAGAAGGCAAACAAACTATACAAAGCGCACATACTCCAGGTGAAGCGTGTGGCGAAAGCTGAGGCCAAAGTAGCAAGGGAGCACGAGAAGGCTGAGCAAGCCGCTAGCCGAGCCCAGAAGAAGAGCGCCCAAAAGGCAGAAAAGGCACTCCAACAACGTATCAAACTTGCTAACAAGGGTCACAAGCAAGCCGTGAGGCTACCCATAGCAACTAACAAGCGGAAAGAGCAAGCACTCAAGGTAGTAAGTGATGTGGAAGACCCAGGCGTCGCATCAGCAGCTCAATCTGTCACAACGCGGCACGGCCGCAACATGAAGGTGCCAGATAAATACAAGTAACACAAATTATGCAAACGTAGCTAAGAAACACTCTGTCACAAAACAATATACAATGTATGTCACAGGTGGCTCTACAGCCTTTAATCTAGTCGAGTTGTTTCGATGTTTCCCGCGCATCACGCGGAGGGACACGGCAAAGATGACTAGAGCCGGAGGCGGGCAGCTCGCGTCATCGAATTCTTAGGCTACATGCATCTCTGCACAGACT
>PEGC01000164.1:0-19508 GCA_002921095.1 Cladosporium sp. SL-16
CAAGAAATGGAACAGCCCGGGCTCCGTAGAATCTCCTGCGGACATCCTTCGAGAGTTATGAGTTAATTACAGTATAAGGCCAGTGACTACAGTGACTACCGAGACAACGCGGGAGGAACGAGTGAGACACGAACAGGAACGCGTGAAGCTGGACGTGTCTAGCGTTATTGCGGGGAGGCTTCTGATTGGCTGTTCAAAGATAACGAGTCGATATTTTTATAGCATAAGTATCCGGGAAGCGTCGACTGCACGAGCCCGATGTCTGTCGAACGAACGCTACAGTTGGTGACACTCGCTTCGCAAGCTGCACTTGAACGTTGCGTGTCGACTTTGCGAAAAACACCACGTACTCTTCGCTGTCGGGCCCGAATCTGGGGCCAATCGTTTTTCCCGTACCCTTTGGAGTGTCCTCAACCATCGTCGTTGAGAACGTACAGCCGGAACTGGATAAGTGCCATCTGCTACTTCTTCCGTGTATGGGACCAAGGACGTCGATTAAAAGAGACCACAGTCGATCTTTGTGGGATCAATTTCACGGTCCAGCAGCGAGCCGCGATGCAAGCTATTTGGTCACGTCTCGAGCCTCAGCGCTCGATCGGCACGCCGCTGAGCTCGTCAATTTTCTTCTTGCAGGCTGCGGCGGAGAAATCGGCACCCACTTTGCCGGAGATAATGCACCAGCGGTCTTGCTCTTATTCTTCATGGGCTTGGCGGAGTTTGTCGAGCTACCAGAGACAGAGAGTCAGTAAGCTCTATTCTTGCATTAACTCAAGATCTCGTCCACCAGCGGCTCACCATGGCCTCCGTCCAAACCAAAGTCCTAGCCTTGAGTTTGGTACAGTATCGTACTTGCTGCGTGCCTGAACTTCGCCCTGGAAAGAAGTCCGCAATTTGCTTCCACGTCAAGTTCTTCGTCTCCTTCAGCTCAACGAGCAAGGCGTCGTGCTCAGGTGTAAACTTAAGCTTCGGACCCCTGGGTTCTGCTGCGGGCTCGGGCATGCCTGGCTGTCCCACGACGGTGTGTGAGCCGTGTTCCTCAGCAGTGTAGACATCACCATAGTCGGTACAACAAGGCGTTAACAGGGGAAGATGGTTTGGCAGGTGGTGGTGGTGATGCGCCTGAGTCAGGAGCCCGTGGTGGTCGGACTCTGGAAGTGTGGAGGTCATGTTCGAGCTGTAGGTGTATGCTTGTGGACGCAGCGGGATGTTTTGACTATGCGGAGTCAACGCGACAGGCTCGCAAACACCGTTGCTAAAACTCGGGGCGTGCATCTGATGCGTCGCCGGGTGGCCGTGTGTCGACCTTGCATAAGTCGTCTTGCGTGCAGAGCTTTGCCGCTGCTGGTGTTGCTGCTGGTGTTGCTGCTGGTACTGCTGTACTGAGATTTGCTGCTGCTGTCGAAAGCCTCGCTGTGTCTGCAGGCTCTGATGTGAATTGCTGTAGAAAGATGTCGCGTGAGGACTAGTTCGTGACACAGGCAGCATGTGTATCTGTCCAATACCATAAGCTGCCTCAGGCGCGGATGTCTTGGGGGCGGTTATGGCGGCCAAGTCATGCTGCTGATGTGCCTGAGCTGTCTGCTCCGTCAAATGGATATAAGAATCGGGAGGTTGTTGATAGCCATGCTGAGCTATAAGCTGCCAGTATTCTGCAGCAGTCACCGGAACCTTGTCGTTTAATGGCTGCGCCGGATCCTCTGGTGCATAGTCGAAAGCATAACCATGATAGCTGTAAGCCAGGGTGTGGACTGAGCACATAGACTGCTGAATTTGCCTGGCTTCGGCAGCTAACTCATCTACGCGTATGCCTATGGTGAGTCGTAGCGACCGAGTGAGTCCCGGCTCGATATTTAATGTTGTCGCTGTGTATGTCGGTACCCTTAGAACATGGACTTACTCCACTAAGTGGTAGATTTGAGACAAAAGGGCAGAAAAACAAGTGTTCACGTTCTGAGCCAACTGTAGGAGTAAAGGCCTCGACGCAGTGTCAAAACACCAGCATCACTGGTTGGGGGTGGTGTCACAGAAGCGATGGCTTGCTTAGCCTCTGTTGTGCTGCAGGTGATCTGAGCCTAGGCGCCTACATCTACCCGGGAGAACAAATTGACGGGAGATCAAAGAGATGGCGGAAGATCAAAAAACTTCTAAAGTACTCTGACCGCGTCCGTTGACCGTCGAAGAATGGAACGGGTTCGCATCAGGGAGATCGGCCAGTACCTGCCAGGTATTCACCACGATGTCGTTTCTAGCAAACAAGATGGCACAACAGCCCTCGATCGAGCCACACAGATGCATCCCAACCTCCACGTGTCGTTTTTATGCTGGAGAATTGGCAAGTCAAGGGCTAAATGTGTGTTGCAGCAAATTTGGGGTGACTGCGTCGCGGATCGCTTGTTGACTCGCTCAGTCATTGCTCCGCAAGCCAGGCTTGAGACCCCCGAGACCCTGACGGCGACGATTTTACTTTTGTTGAGAAAGTACGCACGTAGCCGCATTAGTTGCCGACACAATTTTGCCAGATTTGCGAGGTCCATCGATGCATCGTGATTCGCAGATTCTGCTTACGAGGGCCGACCGAAGCATTGGAACGCCCCGCTTCCTTGCATTTTCTGGATTACGATCTGTGCACGGCGATCACATCTAAAGTGGGGTCCTGAGCTCTCACATCGAGACCTCGAGGTGGCGGTGATCACGCCGGATTCATGCAGTTCTCATACACGCTTGACATCGCATAGCCTGTGTAGAGAAGATGAGAAGACTCTACTAGAACTAGCGTACCTGAGACTTTGGCCATACGGCTCGCATACAAAAGTACGGTATCGAAGACATTACGGGCGTCCCCGCACAAGGGCAACATGAGAATCACACTAACTAGCATAGGATACCGCGTTCTGTAAACATTGCCATGCATATATTGGGCTATATGGATGTCTGCTCATGGAAATCGAAAGGTATATTGGTGAGGAAAGATGACACAGGACGGAGATACCGAGCAACACAATGGCATCTTTGGCATTTCAACATGTCTTGATGCTTTCTCCGCCAATTCCTGACTTGGTACGACCGAGGAGTGAGTTGGAGTCTCTGCAACCGCCTTGTGTTTATCAATTTGCTGACGGAGCGAAAGCCATGTGTTTTATTATGTCTTACCACACTTTTCGTTCGGACGGTACTCAGTCGCGACCACAGCTGGTGGACATCGCTTGTGTGTCTTCTGGTAGTTCAAACCTATACGCAAGCGATAGCTTAGCAACAGACTCCTTGCAAGATTATCGCGAAATTGAGATGGAAGAGAATCTTACACCACTCTATTACTGTGAACCGCATATGCACGCATTGATACTTGATTTGCGTGTAGGGGCACATCGTCGATAACTTTAATTTATACGATGGGGGATTCCGGAAAAGTACTCATACAAACGGCTGGCGTCGATCGATCGAGAACGGCGGGATTTGAAGCTCAGAAGAATATATTACTAGTTAGCGTGAGGAATGTCGGATACAGTTCATTATAACACTTTGCTCAAACTGTTTTTTTCTCCTGCCGGACATGGCGATTCGAAGGAAAAGCAAGGACTGCCGCTGCAAGCGGCAGTAGTATATCTTACCGTACATCCTCCAATTACAGTTGATAGTCATAAGATTAGTCATGGTCGGAGAAGCTCGCTGCAGTATCTGCAGCACGATCAAATTGCTTCATAGGGTTTCGATAAGCGCCCAGTGCGGACTTTGGAAATCTGACATGCCATTCAAAACAAGGAATCGTAAGTTCATTCCACTTGATGCCAACAACTTTGAGAAACGCTGATTTCGCACCGATGATGTTTGTAACTGATGACAACGGCTGTGACAAGTACTTACCTAGATCTCTAGATACACGCGCCAAGCTAAAAGCTCCCCCAAAATAATGTTTATCATCGCAGTAATTCGGTGACTAAAAATATTAGCCGGCGTCATAGCTTCTCGGCAGATAGAGCAGGGCGCGATCGGAGATGCGCAGATGATCAGTAGGGTCATACTAAAACGTTGCCGCGGTAAGTGCGTCACATTTCCCGCGTTGCGCACTGCCCACCATTTGTTGCGCTCTGGAAACGCGTCAACAACCTCTTCCCCACCAAGTTCCGAGCCCTCTGACACCCTGGCGGCCGATGACGAAGATGAACACGCGACGGAGGACAAGTACGTCGGCCTTGAATGAAGTCGTCCCTCATTGAAAGACTACGGCCGGTCTAAATCGTCTGCACTCATGGCCAACTAGATATGGGACCACGGGGTCGTTGCAGAAGCGGTCGACGCCATCAACGCGATCGCAGCCAATGACCTCAGCCTCGGCGTCGACATCAAGCGAGTGATTGAGAAGCGACGCCAGTGTTCAATTGGAACAGGAGCGACTCGAGCAAGCGGCTGACCACTCAGTAGAGGCCCCCGAGAGCAGACCACATGTTGCGACGAAGCGACACGAAGAAGATCTAGCTTGCACCATAATGGATGCCTGGTCGGAGATCGGCCTTTCGTGGGGCCGGAGCTCGTGCTTGCCCGGTCAAGCCTGGTCATCCATTCATGTGTGGTAGTGTACGCACATGTCATCCGCATTAAGATGCAGCTCATTCATCCGTTCTATCTTGACCAAGAGCACCCTTGGCAGCTCGCGCAGCGGCCCTCAACAGTCAATCATACAAGTCTCTTATGGCTGCACTCAAGAGCAGCTTTTGTCGTATCGATACATGCTGAGAGAGTCTTGTCAGGAGATGCGGACATTCGCACCTCTAAAAGCGCGTACGGCGTCAGTGACGATGTACCGGTAGTTGTTCCAAAACTGGAGTGCCTGTGATGGTACTTAAGCTGGTTTTAAAGTGAACACTGTATTCTAAATCCAAACATCGCATTATCAGATTGCAGGATCTCATCACCCACTCCATGGTTACTTGGGGTTGACTGTTGTGGGCCCTGAGCTCGCGCACCGTCTCGGAGGGGATAGACGTCAGTTTACTACATTATTCAACAGCTGCTTGTGCAGTCCTACTGGCCTTATCCGCCCCGCGAATCTTTCTGTCGCCAAGTACGAGGAAAAGTGGGACCTTGTGACCAACGCTTTCCATTTTAAGGACGGCGTCAGCAATTCTGTGCAAAACTTCTTGCTTGATCCTGCCATTCTGACCTTCCTTGTTATCAGCCAGGGTCTCGTGGCATGTCGTAGGAGCCTACACAGGCATCGTATTGCGCCGTGTATCCCTCACATACGGAAGGGCATGCGATATCTCTGCCAGCCCAGTTTGCCGCGCAGCTGCGTGGCTGCGTCGCTAAGCGTGGTTCATGAGGAAAGCAATTATCTACGCTACTGAGATCCCAGCGGAGTTGGTTATTCTACGGAGATTAGGGATCGCAAGGGTTTTCTCCACTTTTCACGCGTCTGAATGAGGGTGGCTCGGCTAGTACCCGTGAAGACCTAGCAACCAGCTCTAAAGCCACTCCCCGACTGTTGACCCTTCTCTATACTTCCCAACCTCGCTCACGTAACTGTGTCGCTCCTGTCTAGAAATTTAAATTTTTACCAATACTCAACCGTGCTGCCATTGCAGCCTCTACGTACTCTTCATTTTGGCAATGCCTTCGCCGCCGCTATCTCGTCGCATAGCACTCTTGCCGCGTTGCATGGGCTTTGGCCACCAGCAATGAGAAGCACCACGGCCATTTCTGGCGTCTAGAGCCTTAACGGCTACGAGTTATCTTCTTCCTCGGCATGTAAATTTTGCAGCCATAAGTCGATCTCATTCTCGTAGATACAGTGCTTAACGTTGTCCACGACGCTTCCCCTCAGCATCACGATCATGGACAAATTCACCGATCACCCATGGTCACAGACGTCAGGTCATGTCGACTCTGCAGCTCAGATGATCAACGATCTTGACGACATTCCGAGCCTTTTCAGTCTTGATTACTTCGACCTTGATAGCATCTCCAGCACACCCACCATTGACGGCAATGGCTTTGGCGCGCAGCTGCTTCAGCCGCAGCTCGGCGCCGACCCAAGTATACCATTTGACGAAAGCATGGTACAAATTAGGACACTGCCCTATACGAACACACAGAATCCTGGACACTATGCGTTTGTTTTGCCGGGTCCAGCGAGTGGGAAGCAGCGATTCGTGTCGTACGACAGCCCGGCAGCGGTGAACATGACTTTGGAGTCAGTTACGATGAAACAGTCTACAATACAGCAGCAGTACCAGCAACACAAGCAACAGCAGCCGATCCAATTCAATGCTCAACAGATAACTCCTTTTTATCAGTTATCTCCGCCCACGCTGAATAGCTTCAGAGCGCATGACGACGATGACCGTCTCACGCAACAGCAGGCGGAAGTTCAACAACGATCGCTCTTAGGACAGCAATATCACATGCGGAAGGAACAGCAAATACAATTGACGCCCCTAGCGTCGCCCTCTTGCACATCGTCATTCAACTTCCACCCCGAGCTCACTGCGCCTGGTGCCTACTTTTTTCCTTTGACATCACCTGTCTTGTATGCACAAAACATATTGCAAACGCAACACCAAAATCAGCAGCACCTGCAAGATTGTCACAATAGATCAAGCACCGCCAACGGTTCAGCAGTGCCTAGTCCCAGTGGTCATATTGGCGATATAAAGATCGGGGGTGACCTGCTGTTACTGCCAGAACCGACAACACAGTTCGAGAAGTCTACGAGCTGGAAGGCAGCAACGCCGGGATTAAATAACTTAAGCGATGTCAAGCAACGTCTGACACACAAAGCTCCCAAGCGAAAATCAGGAATGATTGCCTCGGAGGATACAAACACACTTGCTCATGGTGGACAGCGCTCTCGTAACATAGCGCCGAAGTCTACCAGCCTGCAAATGTATTCCTCGTTTGAAAGTACTAAGGTTTGCGACGCTCTGCCAGAGCCATCACGCGATATGACCAAGGATCCGCCACCGAGACCTGGGTCAGTACCACGACGGCCTACAATCAGTCCGCAAGCAAGTGCCGTACCCGCTGGCAAAGCCGCTACGCCCAAATCGATACTTCTCACAAGGAACACCCCACAATCGAACGCTTTGGGAAGTTCTGCGATCGATGAAGAACACGACCATATCTCGTCAATGGAAGATACGCCCCGACTAACTGCATTAGGGAAATCACCAAGATTTGGCTCACTCATCTCGCATTACTCCGCCAGGCCTCCTTTGACTTCCGCAAGTTCCACTCATGAACTCTTGCCCATAATCACGAGCACATCAGCAGCACTTCCCAAAGATGACTGGCTTGACAGCAGAGCTCATGTGAAAGGCAAGAGAGATCACGTTGTAAGCACCACCGCCCTGACCCTGGTCTCTCCCACCCTCAGACTAGATTCCAGCCCCAGCATGGAAACTACAATTCCCGAAGGCAGTTAGTCCCTCCCATTAAACCCTCAGAAGGTCTACAGCCTGCAAGCTGACCACCACCAGCCAACCATCTCCCCACCCACGCGCTCCTTGCGTTGAGTTCGACCTATCAAAATCTGATCGAAGGCACCAACGTTCCAAGCGTCTCCTATCCTGATTCTCTCGCGACCAGTGTCCCTTCAGAACGGACTTCGCACAAGGTCGCCGAGCGAGGTCGGCGCAACCGCATTAACTACGCGCTCAAAGAGATGCAAGCCTTAATCCCTACCTCCTCAGAAATGGGAACGGAGGAGCTGGCTGGAGAGAGTCTGACGATAAACAAGAAGGATGGTATGAAAAGCAACACAAGCAAGGCGGCGATAGTGGAGAGCGCAAACCAGCATATTAAGAAGTGGAAGGAGAAACAGGTGGCGCAAATGGAAGTGATAGTGGCATTAAGGAGGCAGTACGAGGAGATAAGGAAACAACTACGAACTGATGTTGCTATCACCGGGGAAATGAGCGAGGAAAAGCTGCAAGCTGCCATGGAAAGGTCTCCAACGCAGACTCCTGCGCCGGCAGTGGAGGCCGAGGCGAAGTAGCTCACGAGCTCTGGAATACATGGCGCAGGGCAGGTATTTGCTGTTGGACACGGGGTCCGATCAAAAGGCTGTTTTTGATAGTCCTGTGCATAAGCTACCACTCTCATGACAGGTATCGCTACCACCTAGACAATTGCTTGAAATTTAGTTTGTGCTACTGGATCAATATCTTTGCAATCCTGCTTACACTCCCAACCTTCCAAACCGTAACGAGACGGATTTTGAGTCATTTTATTGGTTGTAGACCCCTACTGATGATGCATCGACCCTTACTCTATCATGCATGCCGAAGTGCGTCACGGCTCAACGAAATTAGCCGGCTGTGTATGGTGTGGGAGATCGGCACGGCCACGTTCGCCACTCACTGCTTTATGTAGGTCAGGCATGCTCCCATTCGATTAGACCATCAATCTACTCTCTTATTATACCTCGAATATGAAAGCCGCAAGCGCAAAACATAACGCGCTCTTGTCAAGTGAGAGTGACAGCATCGGTGAGACGATGGAATGTACGGTTTAGATTGGGCGAGTAGAGGTTTGGTGCGGAGACGAGAGGGTTAGGGTTAATAGGAAGTCCCTCGGTTCTCCAAAGGTTTGCGGACAGCAACACATCTTTAATAATTCACTACAACATCAAACCTATATCACATGATCTCAGACTTGGCTCGTAAGAGGGCTGAGTTTTTTTTTTTTCAAAGAAGCATAGCATTACGACTGTCTGCTAGTCCTAGATATATATGTTCTATATGGTACGACTAGAGTACTATGAGCTCAGGCTGTCCGCAAACCTTCGGAGAACCGGAGGGTCCAGCTGGGAACACTGACCCTAGAATCACACGATCGCTCAGAGCGAAGCCGGCAGACAGCCTTGGGCACCCCGATGTACACGCACGTGCTCAATTTTCGAGCCCTGGCTCGTTCAACGTTGACACGTTCCGCTGGTGCTCCAGCTCCTTGCTCGCTCCGTGACCGGGCTGTCTCGCGACCTGAGCGTCGGACACATCCAGACACCTCTCCGAGATCTCCCACAATCGCTCCCCATCGTGTGTCAGCTAGGCAGCGGCAGCCGTGTCGGATCTGCTCAGTATTCTACCCGTTGCAAATTTTGCTGGCCGTTTGAGGCGTCTCCTGGCCACTCACATATCCGTCGCCAGGCCACGCGTGAGGCCTGAAGTGCGCATTCGATCAGCACTTGCGCTAGCAGGTCGAGCCCTCTCGATTCCAAGCCATCCAAGCCTACGCCACGCCAAATAACATTTCCAGTGCTCGTGTGCAGATCGCAGTCTCGAACACACGCGGAGCCACGCCGCCACCGTCCGACAACCCTCGCCCTCGCTGGCCGAACACTTCCTGAAACCAAGCTTCAAGCGTTCGTCACCCCCAAACGTTCGTAGTCTCTGTGCCGCCGCTTTGCCACACCATCTCCTTGCTAGCCTCACTGTTGCTTCAAACCACCCTGTCTATTACTTCACATGTCGTCACCTAACATGCTGACCGTCAGCGAAGATCACACCCACGCTTTCCGCCCCGTGCCTTAACTTTATTGGCACGACTCACCGCCATCGCTGCCTCTTCGGACGTCAGATTAAGCTCGACCGGTGCCTGGCTACCGACCGTTCGACTGCCGACATGACGACAGGGTTCGGCTTCAGCGTCCATGAGCTATATAAGTCCTCGACTAAGTGTGCTCAAGCTTATCGCGCCTTCGCTAGCGAGTATGGCAATGCTTCCTCCCTATTCGCTGCCTTCCGCGATGAGCTCGAACGCGTCGAGCAGGCTATTAGGCTGCAAGAGCCCGTTAACGCCTGGACTGGCCATGAGTATTCCGGCTCTGTTCTCTTCCGGGGCGTGCTCGACGAAGCTCGCCATTTCGCTCAAAAGCAGCGTCGCATAGTTGACATGGGTGTCCAGAGCGGCGGCCATGCAAGCTTAGCCGAACTGCTTCCAAACGCCGTTGCCGCCTTCGATGGAACGCTTCCCAGACTCCAAGAGCGTGTCGTTCACAACCGCGTTGGACTGCTCACCTGCGACATTACCCAGTTGCTGCAGAAATCTTTCGACCTCGATTCTCACTCGACTCTGGCTCAGCTCCACAAGGCTGTTACCGCTTCCGGACTTTCGCATGAGCAATCTACTCAAGTTGAGCAGTTGCTTAGGAAGCTGTCGAGCATTGGGTCTGCCTATGTTCGCCTGAGTAGCAATGCCACGCAGGCCACAGCGTCGCAACTTCCCAAACCAGACACCCTCGATAGTGAATTCGAGGGTTGCTTGGCGTCAATTTGCATGTTGATCGGCTTGCCTAGCCACCATCTTGCTTCGATCTCTGTCAATTGCTTTGCTGGTTCTCTTACACATGAACGGTGGCAAAATATCGTGCAGAGCACTTCCCAAATCTCCAGAGCACCCGAGACGCTGATGCCCGAACAACGGAGTGAACGTAGATGTCGTGTTAAGGTCAAGATTGACGGTACATCGTTCGTGGCCCACAGCTACGTTGTCTTCAGACGATGCGTTTATTGGCACGCCGAGCAAGGCTCTGTCTTGATGGAGCACAGGCTTTCTCAGTCGACGCGAAAATGTTTCCCTTACACCATGCCTCGCATGATGAACAAGCCACTCACTTTGACGTTCCTTGAGATGCAGGACGTGAGTACGAAGCATCCAAGCGAGCGTGTCATGGCGTGCAAGCCGCGCTACACCTTTTTGAGGCAAGAGGACTATCAAGTCTTCCAGACTGATATCCGCGCCCGAGATCTTGTTCATGAGTTTCACATCAGCTTAATATCTCACAAGACCTCAGGAGGCGCAGACGCACACAATGAGTGCGTCAAGGTTTGGGGACCTCCTACCAGCAGCGTGGACCGCTCAATATCCTTCCCAGCAGTCTTTGGCTCTGGCACCAAGAACTACGAATTCCCGCTGAAGTGGTTCAGCCCGCCCGGCGATCCTTTACGCACTACAACGGTCCGCCTGGAATTTACAAAAGAGCCCGATGGCATGAGAAGCGATGCTAGTCCCGTTGGTGGCGACAAACCTCCAGGCCTTAGATCAAGCCTGAGGTTCATGCGCCGCGCTGCCACTACCACTACAGCGAACATCATCACAAGCTTCCCTAGCAATGCTAGTATCAGATCCGTCAGTTCAAATATGGCCAACTCATCATATGCGCCGCGCGAGCTTGTTGACCGCCTCGGCTACATCGAGATCAAGTTTGCTAGTGCTGCGGAAGTTGGCGATTTCGTTGCTGCAATCGCCGACCCGTTTGTGGCCGCGACACCAACTAGTTGGAGCATTGCACCGTCGCTCTACACTGCCAGCTCGCCTTCAATGTCCTCAACCACCTGGTCGTCATCATCACCTCTTAGCTTCCAAGGACAGACCCAATCAAATGCATCGTGCGGACACGGATTGGGTCCTAAGACTCTGACTGGGTTGCTCCAACTTCCAGACCCTGCCATGAACAAGCCCACACCAGTCATGGACAAGTCTGCAGATCAATTCGACTTGCCTCAAGCTGGCTTCAACGACCTCATGATACATGACGACGATGGCATGGATTACAGTCTGCACACGCAAGCACTTACACCAAGTAGCTTGATGCGCGGTCTGAGCCGAGGACACAAACGGTCCTTCTGACTGGATATGATGACGGAAAGATTGCAAGATCGAGATTTTCACATGGGAAAATTTGATACGATCGGCCATTGAGCCGATAAGAGAAGAATATAGCGATGCACCATTACTACTCTAGTATTCTGCGGGGGATCGCGTCGCGATTTCAGAATTTCGCCGCCAGGGCAGAAGTTGCCCCGCGTCAACGCGTCGCGATTCGAGTCCGGAGCCAACTGCATGCATGTTGTAAAATTGAAACGCGTCGTGATGCAATCCTGATGGAAATGCGTCGCGAAGTTTCCTGGTCATGTGACATCAGAGTTGATGGCCTTGGTCTTCAGACTTCCAACAGCCCTGCTTGACCATCAACCAGTCACACTACACTTGTCGCCTGTCAGGTGCAGACCCAAGCACCGGGGACCCGAAGATTTCTCCGCATGTGTCTGAAAGCTGCGTAGATCTCAACAAGATTAGAGTCACGTGCAAGCAAGACTGCGCACCTAAATTTATCATTGCTGCAATGGAAATAACCCTTTTCGATACGATATATATATGCATCGTTTGATTGAGCTCGTGACCTTGTAGCCTAAACTGCCTTGTCAAGATGCAGACAGCCGCTAGATCTTTGAGCGACGAGCCAGTGAGCGCGACGCTTCTGAGATGGCTGGGAGAATGTTCAGTCTCAGGCTTCAAGAATGGTCATGCCTCCTTCGCGCCCCATTCGTCTGAGGTATGGCGTTGCCGAAACTGTCCAGTGCTTGCTACCCCACCAAACGCTGTGGTCTGGAAAAGACGAATATCCGCTTCAAATCTTGCCCGCTGTACGATATGGCGCCTCACTGTTGTCTTCATCAGTCTAGTGCAAGGATGCTATCCCGATTCTACACAGTAATTAATCTAGAAGCCGCACTCTGAGAGCCTAGATCACTGGTACGATCCCGCTTATCCCGCTTTGTGGCTTTGTGGCTTTGCAGCTTCTCCGCTTTGGGGTAGTTATGCAAAACCCTCCTCATTTCTCGCGCTACGCAATTATGCTTCCCCGGAGTGCGTAACGAAGGATTCTGCAAAGTATCACGTCACGAACTTTGCTCCGGCGGACAAATCCTCCAGACGGCCCAACGATGATGTATCTGCCGTTGCGATCGCACTCAAGTCCAGGAGTGTGCTCGAAGGAGTATGATACCGCGATGAAGCCGCCACTGTCGCAACCATAAGGGATGCCTTGCTTGATCTGCAGCGTCTCTGAGTGATTTTTGTCTGTCCACAAGTAAATCAAGTTTTCGAACCAGATTCTCGATTTATTGTTGGGGCTCTGGTGGTGTCCAATTTGTGGTATCTTGTCGACAAGTGAGATATGCAAGTTCTCTTCAGCTTCAGGATGGATTTTGTGAATTCCAGACATTATAAAGCACTTGCCTTCTAGCGCGAACGTGCCTAACCAGGCAGGAGACAGGTCTTATAGCTTCCATCAGAACACACTACAGCTGGCTTACCGGTCGTGGGAAGAGAACCTTGTCTGTCGCTAAAAGCATGCCGAAAGAGGGGTAGATTTGCAGTTCGCCTCAGCTACAGCAAGCTGGCCCGTCGAAAGACCACATGCAAAATTTGGAAAGTATTCCTACGCGCAAAGGCTTGGGCCGCACACGCATCGTGGCATTGACGGTATCATATATACGTGTCATACCATATCATACTATGCCATCTCAACGAGAACAGATACAATGGTATCGCGAGAATCACAACATCATCAAACAGTGGACAGAAGGACTGACCAAGTTTGTAGTGGGCATCATGGAACGTAAAAAATGATATGTTTATCTAATTGCAGGAGACGAGGCAGGTCTTCAACAACACGGTTGATGATGCATGCGCATCGAAGTAATTTTGGCTACAATCTAGCTACAAAGGAGCCTGTTCTCTTTTCTGAAGCCTTTATTCGCTTGTAGCTCGATGCCAGGATCTTTACGCCCCTGACCAGACATTCTGGGACTAGGGTTAGGGTCTTTAGATTCCGGCGAAGTCCAAAACTGCAACTTCTGAGTCAGCATTTCTATCTTGGCACTGCTTTAGCCATGGTGTCAAACTTTTACCAATCGAGTATAACTTTGCCCTTATGAAACTGATATTGAACAGATGGCGGGATATAGGTACCATGACCTGTGTCACATGACTTGTGCGTATCTATTGGAGTAGGCTATCGTCCTCCCGGTGAGCAGAATATTTACTAAACTCGTGCGCGTAGCCTATAATCTGGTCAGCAAGTGTCTATGACACGTGCAAGTTCCGCTGCCTGACTACATGTAGTTAGTCAAGGGTAGTGAGAAGCAGAAAATGTGATTAAAGTAAACATCCTGCATACGGGTACTGTAGTCCGATGTCAGACCTTCATGCCACCGTACTCATCTTTTGGCGAAACAAATCGTACGCAAGTCCATCGATACGTGCGACAGCATCCTCAAAGCCAGAATCATGCACCAGTGTGGAAGCACGCTCCACAATTAAGTCCTTCAGGATTCGGCGCAGCTTCAGTTCACTTTCTGGGGTCTGGCCAAAGACAATTGCCATGGCTGTGGTCAGGTCTGTGATATTCCAATTACACTTCGTTTGAGCTTTGAGCTTCTGGCGAGCGATGCGTTCGAGTGGTTTGATGTCGTACTTGGAAGCGATGGCAAACACTTTTGCATGCATCTCCATGAAGCTCGGGCTCGCATCGCCCCTTGCTGGAGTTCCAACTAACAGGGGAGGCTCAGCCTCGGGCTCGGGTTCAGGCTCAGGTGGTGCCATGTTCCACTTATTCCTCTTTTGGACGTCCTTCTTTATCTTCTTCCTGTCGAAGTTCCACACGTCCTCCACAGGTAGAGCCGAACCGACAAGAGGGCTGGCGGGTGCTGCTGCTTGCCTTTCCCAAGATCGTTCAATGCTGTGAGCTTGGTAAGATCCGTCTTTCTGTCCAACCTTTGCAGCATGCTCATTGTTATCACAACCATTCTTGCCCTCAGGGTTCTATATTTAGCTCTCACTACCATAGCCAACGGATTCCTGGGCTGTGCTCCATTATGGCCAATTGCGCCGCTCGGGCTGGCGCCACCCCCGCGTTTCGCTTTCACGCGGGCTGCTGGAGCTGAAGCCGGCGCGTTCAGACCAAGGACGCGTTGGGTCCGCGGACGGTTTGATGACACTATTGACTGTCACTCTAGTACCACTTCCTGTACACTCAGAACATCACTACCACCTTTCGCGTTATTGTGGATGCATCCACGGGGTTCTGAACACTCTTCGCCGAGCTTCCTGGAGTCACGAACTTGCATGACCAGCCTTTCTTTCGTAGCCGATACTTCTTCCAGCCAATCGTTGTTGGCCTGTGACCGGTGAAGAAAACATCCAGTATACTAACAAAGGGGATGGGTATCGAAGTCGTTGTTTTGACTGATCATGTGCGAAATCGTCAGCGGCGTGTCCTTTGAGACATCCATCTTCCCAGCTGGTGCACGGCCAGAATATGATCCTTCTCCGGCGACCACCCCTGTCGGCTCAGCCGCACGAGTTTACGAAACCGAGGGGGCGTTCACTCACTTACTCACTCAAATCTGCCCGTACACAACACCATGTTAATACCATCGTGAAACTGGCCAGTCCCATTTGAGCCCAAGCCACGCTTGCGAGACCGCCACAGCTGGTGACAGGCGAAAAGCCACCGACAACACACCGTGGAGCTATCATTCACCTGCCACAATCGGACACGAAGGCCGGAATAATTAATCTAAAGGCCAACAAGAAGGCGACATGAAGCTCGTCTCGCCCGAGTTGCAAGCCGGCGGCAAACGAGTCCGGTATGCAACACTCTATGGACCCTGGACTTTGTTATTCATGCTTGTGGCTGCGATCAGTGCCCTTTTTGCTCTAGTCACGAAACTGGGCGATGGGGTCGTTTCTGGCCGGAATGACTCGATCTTCTACTGCGACTCGAGCGGCGCAGTCCGATACAAATATTCCAACGACAATCTCTATGGAAACCGGATATCACCGTACTGGGATAACAGGCTTTTCCTTTCAGTAACCATAGGGTTCCATGGGCTGACCTTCAACCAAGCCAAAGCAATCGACGTCTGCTTCGACATGTTTTTGGGACGAGGATCGCAGCTACTGCTAGCCTTGGCCATATATCCGATTCTTCGCCGCTCGATCTTGCGTTCCATGGAGGTGAGAGAATTCTCGTTGGCCCTGCTGCTCCCGTTCTTCATGGAGAGACTCTCAGTCTACTCACTTTGGGCCATGGTTGCCAACATGAGAACTCGTCGAACGAAACCGAAAACGGATGATCAGACCGAGCAGATCAAATTCCGAAGGGCCAGGGTCAGAATTGACTGGCGCGTTATTCTGGTCTTCTTGGTTGGCTGCTATGTTTTGGTTCTACCGACGGCCACATCTGTCATGACATCTTATCAAGTGCGAAGTGCTCCTTTCTTGCCAGATGGTCTGGGTTACGTATCAACGGCGGAAATCGAAAATCAGATCCCGGACTTCGTCCTCTACAACGGAGAGTTACTGGGCTTGCCAGCTGATTACCCCATGTACAACAACACCGACGATGACCTGTTACCAACGTGCCTAGCATGTAAGTCGATCGCTTTTGCGCCGCGGAGAGAGTGTATCGCTATTAATCATCATTCCAGATCGTGCTGCATACACCGGCACCGTGTATGACATCCTGGAGAACATCACGACTACGTATAAATTCGCCGTGTACGCGTCGGATTTGCATGGTGAAGACGACAGAAGGGCAGCTTTTGACCGTGTCCGAGAGTCATTCCCAACCAATTTGAATGTGACGGACCAGGACAACAACCCTCCGCTATGGTCATTCACCATCTGGCCTCGCAACCACATGATCTTCGACTCCGAACTCAAGCTAAACCCCAAGGGAGTGACCCTGGAGAGCATGATTGTAATCGGAAACACCACTTACGACCTGCACGACAACACACTGAATCTTTTCCCAAACATTAAACCCGGCCAGGGCGGCGGCGGTGCAGAAGTGCTGCTCGCTTACCAGAATGTGTCGATACCGCTGGCGGATATCGTGGAACGCGGGAAATGTCTTCCTGGCAACGACTACATCTGGGGTTTCTCGTCCCTCATGCTCTTCACCTTCTGCATGATCACCATCGCCGTCGCCCTCCTCCTCACCATCCTCCACTATGACGCCTACTTCAACAGCGCAGCCGACAGGTATAAACTCTCCATAAGCCCCTACCGCGACGTCCTAGACCTCGCCGAAGAGCTCCGGTCACATTACGGAGCCGTTCAGACAGCCGACATGCCCGCCACAGAATTGGACAGAGCCATGCGAGAAGATCCTGTCGCGACAGGGCTGGAGACGGAGACTCTGTATCGATCGAGGAGAGTGCGGTGGAAGCAGGCGAAGGCTTCGGAGAAGTCTTTTACTCGGAGTGATGCGCGGAAGCGGTCGAAAGTGGCGGATGAGAAGGCTGCTACTGACGCGGAAGAGTCGTTGATGTCGATGGGCTTTGACGCGCAGCTGCGTTCTGAGATGGAAATGGAAATGGCGAAGTTGCCCGCGAAAGTGGCGAGTCGGTCAAGCAGCAGCACTTGAAAGTCGTGAAGAGATTCACTGGTGGGTACTGAACTGCAGAGAAAGGAGACAATGGCTTGCGACAGTACTACCCGCCAGGTTTGTTTGTTTGTTTGTTTGATTCAATCAGGCTATTCACGGTGACCGTATGAGCCGTCCCTAGAGAGTGACCTTACGTACAAAAGAGATTCGCTGCCTTCGCTAAGGCATACATCTCACTACTATGCGCAACGGAATCCTACTTAGAATCCCTTTTCTACCAATCAGAGTGGGGCAACGCGGACGCGAGTCCGAGTCCTCGGGTTCGGGACGCTAGGACTACAGCGACCAACATGTAGCAGCCTCCAATCACAGTGTAGAGCTCCGCGACGCACAGCCTCATCACCTGGGCACAGCCACTCTCCACTCACCGCTCAGCACTAGCTAGTTCTAAGTAGTATAGATAGATAGATTGATTGATTGATTGATTGATTCTGTCAGGCTATTCACGGTGACCGTATGAGCCGCACTTTTCATTACCTACCTTTTCGTCCTTGCCTGTGTCCCATCACTCATAGTTGCCGTAGCTCCCCTACTAGTAATCCCTCTTCTGAATCCAATCTTGACATCCTTTCACCCTCACATTCCCGACATAGTCTCATCTGCCTCTACAGATGCTCGTCTCCTCTCCCCCGCCATACTCGGAGGAAGGCTGGGACCAAAGACTGGCCTCTGCTTACTACCTATCTCGTCTACCTGCTTTGTTTTTCCCCCTACGTCATTCGGCTGCTTAGTCGCTGCGACGTGCATCGGATGGCTCTTACACTTCCGATCGAAGATAGGGTGATCTCCTTTACACGCCGGGCATCTAGGCGTGGCCCTCTGGCTACATTTTCTCGTATTATGCGGATTAGAACATGCACCGCATCTCGTCGGATGAGTGCAAGTGCCCTGCTTGTGCCCATACCTATTACAGTTGTAGCATAGGTCGAGGCCGTCCCTTCGTTCAAACTTGGAGCAGTAAGATCCAGACGCTCTGAAAAGCGCAGTCCCTTGTCGTATGAGATGCTCGGCAGCCGCCGACTGCTTGAGCCAGATCACAAGTGATCCGACCTTCTTCCCCTGCTGCCTCCTACTCAACCAAGTTGCTTTCATCGCTGTACAATCGATAGTATCCGTACTGTTTTGCTCCTTAAACTCTGAAAGCAGCCCTGGACGAAGAGTCTTACTGTCGTCCTTCTCCAAGTCCATCACTGCATCTTTTGCGACACCATCGCATTTTACTGGGTACCACTGCTCTCCACGCATCCGCGCCTCTGGCATCGCCGATGTCAACCACCGCGGGTGCTCTCTCGCCTTGTCTCTGTTCTTTACCGAAGCAAAGACCAGATCTGCACTATCTGTCTGTCGAAGTCGAATGCACAGGATTTTGATTTCCTCCGTATCCTTAAAGGAGCGGAGGCTCCGGTTGAATAGTTCCCGCATACCCGTAGTGTCTTGTTTCTCCTTCTTAACCCTTGTCGTGTTAATAGTGATCGCCGTTTCATCCTTGTTCTGTCCTAGCGTAGCTAAGGACTCTGTACCGACAAGGGTAGTAGCAGTACTACTACTGCTTGTCGACGATGAGATTCGATGCAAGGCGTTGCTATATAGCTTGCGGCCTGGTTTTTCTGATTCGAGTAGAGTCTTGACTCCTTTGAGCTCTTCGCCCTGTTTCTCGATCGTTGCTTCGAGTCTCGTGATAGTCTTTGCCTGAGCCTCGATGGCGGCTACCAGCTCCTTTTGCTGCGCGTCCCTCGTTGCCTCTTGTCTTTCATGGCTTTCTACAAGCCTGTGTACCAACTCTTTCAGCTGAGCGACTTGCTCTGCGGTTCCTTCTTCTGCTTTCCTCTTGCGATCCGGCTCGCCTACTGAGGTAAAGACCTTCACGATTTTTGCTGCTGGCTCGCCAGTACTCGCTCTACTCGCCCCTCGCCCTCTCTGCCTCGTCACCCTCGTGCACCCCCCTCTGTCCTCCACCGCCACCTTCCCCAGCTCCGAGCTTGGCGCGTTGGCGGCGGCGTCAGCGGGGTTCTTCGACCCCGCCAACCCCGCGCTCCGCTTTCCGACCTCACTCCCTTTCGTCTCAACAACAATACAGTCGTTTTCGTCGCTATCGGTATCCATGTCGTTTTTCCTCCCTGACGTCTGTAGGACCCCAGATTATGCTTGTGAGAGTCTGTAGATGAGCCGTAAGGCTGAGATTTTAGCCCTAACCCTAAGGGTAATCTGAATACAGTAGGTGTTCAAAAGTCTTCGGAATTTTCCCCGCTCCTCACCACCGAGACATTCCACC
>PEGC01000165.1:0-18941 GCA_002921095.1 Cladosporium sp. SL-16
AGTGATGTCGGCCAGAAATTAAGCTCAAGCGGGGCCACACGCAAGCCAAAACAGTTTCAGCGCATGACGTGTCTTGATCAGTGTGCACTTTTGCTTCAGCATGTCATCAATGTATTCGGCCACCCTTGTACGGCAGATGGGAGATAATGCACTGGATGAGAAGCGGATGTCTTCGCTCGGCAACTGAGTAGACGCACTCGCAGCAGACCTTATCCGCCCCTCACAAGAACCTGCAACCTGACTGGAGACACGGCTGGAGACACGGCAATCGGGCTGAAAGAACTGCAACTCGGAATTGTCATGCACACAAGTCTTTCGGCTTGATCACTTGATATCGTTCCGCTGTTCGACTGATACAGTATCTCCGAGCTGCGCGGATCACATGCCAGAATGCAAGATCGTCCAGCCGGTGCTGGCGCGGCAATAAGTTCCCACGCAATGGAGAAGAGACAAAATTGGGACAAATGCGCGCGAGACCCACGGCAGTGCCGGATCCTCAGGCTCTCATGGGGGACCTATGTGTGTGTTCACGGAAGGACTGACTCACAGCACGCGGGCCCAGCGGACTGGCACACCATGAGCCTTAGTCGCTTCACTCCCGCCGTATGACGAACTCGCTTACAACGATGGCTGCCTGCTTGGCTGTCTGCTTGCGAGGTAGTTCTTCATTCCGCTCCCGTCCACGGTCGTTCGACTTTCTTTCGTTTACATCTCTACATACAACAGCAAGATGAAACAGCCTCAACGAACACAGCCCTCGCGAACCGCTCGTCCGGGGCCGAACGCCTTATCACTCACGTCACCGCAGTCTGCACTATGCGACGTACCAGAGGTTCTCGAGCGCTCTACGCGCGATCTCGCAGACGTCAAGAAATGTACGGGCGCTGTCACAGGTCCGGGTGTTCTTGTGAAGCTATACCTAGTCGGCGACTTGTGGATCGTGGGCTCTCCTCACACAAAGAAGTGGACCCCAAGCAAGGTAGACGACATGCGTACAGCCAATGCCACCACCAAAGCCAATGACAGAACCAAAGCCTCGCATCCGGCCAAAGCCCGCCAATCATCTGCGCACGAAGCAAAGGCACAGCTTAACAGTGAAAAAGCTGTGACACAGAAAAAGCTGGGGTCCCGAGCGCGAGGCGCAAAGAAGGCGACTGAACAACAAGTACACAAAGATCAAGATGAGTCAGACGACGTGAATAGCGAGCCGGAGGGAGAGGAAGACGAGGGGGGATCGGAAGAGGAGGAGGAGGAGGAAGAAGAAGAAGGAGAGAAAGAAGGAGAGGAAGAAGGAGAGGAAGACGGAGAGGAAGACGGAGAGGAGGAAGAGGAAGATGTGGGAGGGGAAGATGCAGCCGAGAAGAATGCAGGAAAGCGAGATGCAGCGAAGGAAGATGCAGCTAAGGAAGACGAAGAGGGAGATGAGGAGGAAGACGAGGAGGGAGATGATGAGGAAGATGAGGAGGAAGATGAGGAGGAAGATGAGGAGGAAGACGAAGATGCAGGAGAGGATATGAATGACGATCTCGACGACTCAGAAGAGGGGAAAGATCCGGAGGAGGAGCCAGAGAAGGACGCAGTGATGAGTACAGAGCACGAGGGTGATTTTGAAGAGCAGGATGACGACGAGCACAGCGAACAATCAGAACAAGCTGAAACGACGGAGGCTGACAAGGAAGAGGACGAAGAATACGGAAGTGAAGAAGATTTGGCAGAAGATACTAGGGACAAGCGGCAGCAGGCAGCCGGAGGACAACGGGAAGAGGAAAGAGAGTTCAATGGAGATGGAGAAGAGACGACAAGTGACGAGGCACAGATGCATATCGATACAAGCGGGGACGACAACCCAATCCAAGTCGGCCAGAGGGAAGAGCATAAAGATGCTGGGAACAAAGGGAGTGTCGGGGTTCATGGCGGAGTGCGAGATGGTAGTGAGGTTGTGGAACAGCGAGTTACTGCAAATGATCGCAGTGCAGCTTGGAGAAGTTGGTCACCGGGATACGCAAATGGCAGAGAAGAGGAGACAAGGGGCACAACCTCCGAGGGAGGAGAAGGAACAGTTGAACCTGATGACGGAAATGGTGAGGGAAAACGAAAGCGAGACTTTGGAGGAGACAATGTCGTTGGCATTTCGACCCTGGAAGAATATCCAAACAAGCGCAACAAGAACACACGAGAGGACGGTGAGAGCGACGCAGACATGGAAGATTCGTTCGAAAGAGGTATGGAAACCCCCCCGCGACCAAGAACCCCGTTGCGCATGTCTCCTACCCTGTCTCCCGGATCGACTATCAAAATTGTCCGCCAGACTAGTGTGGTACCCGGGTCACAGGATACCGAGAACGCCGTCTGGAAAGCCGCTCAAGGAGACGCCATCTTCACTTCACTAAGTGAAGCACATCAGGAGGAATTGCTACGCACAGCATTGTCTCTCAGTAGCGAAGAAGGCATTGGGGAGCTCCGGTCCTTTGTGTCCAACGCTCGTGTAGGCGACACGCATGGCAGGAGAACCTTGACGTCAGGACTCAGCCTCACTACTCCCGACCTCGATGCTTGTAATCAGCTCACCCACAATGCTATGGACACGCAATCCAGATACCTCGCTCAATTTTCCACTGTTTACTGGCGCTTAGACGGTCTCAGAAAGAAAGAAACGCTTGTCGTCATCGCCAAACGTGCGAACTTGGCAGCCCTAGCGCAGTGCCGCGAGAGCCTCGTGCCCAAGGGTGTAGGAGGAAACCGTGCCAGAGACGCCAACCTCAAGCTTTTCCGGGCTATTTTTCCTCAGCACGTCGGGATAGAGAGGCCGGATGACAGAACAGCCAATCCCGCAGCATCTCAAGACTGGATCAGGCTGCGCAACAGGTTACAAGAGGGCAGGGTATGGCTACAGGTGCGCGATCGCTTTGGCGGAGTTGGTGCTTTCTTGGCTCTGCCTCCACAATGCGTTCCCGACAGCCATATTTCGAAAATGCCCGCAAGGAGTTTCGGTGCGTTACTTCGTCTGCTTGACGTGGCATGGGGAACACTTGATGACCGCGCGAGGCGAACCATGGATGCTTTAGTAAGGTTCGCACTCGCGGAGCAGCCTCTTCCTAGGAACACTCTAGCGCTCGAGCAGTCGGAGGCTGAAGTTGACGTGGCGAAGGCTGGAGATGACGCGGCGAAGGCTGGAGTTGACGCAGCGAAGGCTGGTCTGTCGCCCATGTTTGTTGGGTGGACAGTCTCCGATCTTGGTGTAGAATGGTCCGTCGATTCCGTAGCAAATCTTCCAGGGCATCGTCGAGTGGAGGGTAAGCTCGATACGCCAGATACCCCCTCTACAACAATCGCAGGGACTGATCGTGAGAAGGTCGTAGCGATTACGGAATCAAGTGTGCGTAATGAGACGATGCCGGGTGTAGACGGAGGGCTATTCGAGAATATCGATTTTGACGAACCCTTGAGCCCACAGGTCTGAAGCGCGGTGTCTTATCAGGCTTTCGCTATGCCTTTAAGATATATTCAATTAGTTCTACTGCATCGTTCTACCAATCTAGGATTGAGGTTTCAACTCATGTCGACCACATCAGAACGTCTCACTACGAACAGCATGCTATGGTGGTACGTCGATTCCTCGTGGCGCACACAGTGTACGGACTGCGAACCCATGTACTACTTCGCTCTCTTGCTTTCCTCACGTGATGCCAAGAGGTCCAGTCTCGCCGCTTCTCCGGGAGTTTCGGGATTTCCGCGCTTAATTTTATTCTTGACAGATTTGAGAATGTCTTGGCATTTCGTTTTTGAGGCAACAGCCCTCTCACATGACTTGAAAATGTTCTTGACCACATGAGCCCTTCAGTTATGGCTCTGAGCCATACCGTTCGTCCATCCCGATCCTCGTATCGTTTTGGCCGGCCATCACACTGTTACTCCTACACGAAAGATACACCAGACCTGAGGGGGCAACACAGGTCAGAAAGAAGTCGAAGCAACCACGGGTCACAGACGAGGAACGAATCAGTGTGGAGATCAAAAGACGGTTGAACAAACGCCCAAAGACGCAATTGAACCGAGCAGAAAATGAACTCCAAATATTGATTGAAGATGAGCATTCACAATCGATCACCTACTATCATTATTACACAGACAATGTGCAGAAAACGCGTGAAGATTCTTCTCGGACTTTGATCAGTAATACAGTCAGGATAAAAGCTGAAGACGACACCAAAAACAGCAAAAAGAACAGTATCGACGAGGGTGGCTTGTCAATGCCTTGCAGAAGCATGTGAATGTGGATATGGACGAGCAAGCCTGTGCCGAAATCCGCGCTGGTCTCGATGCCTACTATAAGGTACCAAAGCAACAGTTGAGCTCATATGGAAGGAAGCTAGTGGTGCTTGATCAAGCGTTTAGTACACGATCGATCGATCCATCAATCAAGCGGAACTCCATTGAATATTTGACACGCTTGGGTGCCTGTTGGTCCATGAAATCATGGATGTATAATATCACATCCCTGATGTGACCCACCAAAGCCTAACCCTAGTTGCCCCGAACGGCGAGAACTTCAAGCCTCGGATCTGATAACTATCTGTGTCTCCAAGTAGAACATTATCAACGTCCCTACTTTTTTGCGAAAACAGTCCACCTACAAGTTTCTCGGTGAGCTGGTCTTTTTACGGGCATCTCTCGCACCTTTGTACAGCTCCTGCACGTCTTTGATGTCCATTTCTCGTCGTTAATTTCGGTGGCGACAAGAACGTGATGCTTAGAAATGGAGTGTTGGCGCGGTTACTGTACAATAGTGGCAGTCATTAATGGTTTGGAGCACGGACTCGGTGCAACCCTCCGCTAGAAATGTAGTGGAACGAATTTTGGCCTGAACAAAGACTTCCTCTGCTGGGAAGGCCTTCCCATCTCAACGTAATCTTCTGGCACCACGCTAGATCTTGAATCCTGTACTGTTAAGTGTTACTTCATGTAGCATGAGTAAAAGAAAGTTCATGAAACAATATAAATGCCCATATGTGATGTATACAATATCCTAAAAACGTAGCGCTGTTTTGTAACATTCCTTCGCGTGAAGCTGCTTCTTATTTCCGCCGCCATTTGCGAACTCCAACACCAGAATAGGAAAGGTGCCGCGCTCTGTGAGGTGTGGTATGAGTGGTGTTAAGTGATGTAATTGGGTGTGTAAGAGTTGTTCGAGCTGCATGTCCACTGCTAGGGCCATCCACTGCTTCACACCTTCAGCGGGCCTGTGGCGGTCTAAATGCCCTTGTCCGGCACTTTAAACACCAAGGATGGCATCTAAGAGTTTCTTACAGTACGCTCATTCAATCCATACTTGCTTTTGCCGTGTGTTCCCATGGACAGCGGGCCCAAAAATGCCCTCGCTTTCCACGTTCCTCCCAGCGTGTTGTGCCAAGAGATTCGTTCCCCCGGGGGGAACGAATCTCTTGGCATTCTGTGTCCGGCAATCGCTCCCTCACGTTTTTTTAATTTTTTTTTTAATCATACTGCATTCAAGCTAAATAGCTTATGGCACGCCGGTTATCTTCGCGACAATCTCTGTGGCTTCTACATGTGCTCCCGCGTCTCTCTTTGACCATACAATCCTGCTCGCCGTCCCGACTCCATCGAGCCGCCACAGCTTTTGGGCTTCACACCCTCCTGATTTCCTGCCGTCATCACCTTGCAAGGTTGGTAGGTTATCATTTGCCTCGACATTATCTTGACGAAAAAGACCGTCCGGGTTCTTACTTCGCTTCTCATGCCGAGAAAAAAGCTTTGACAGCCTTCATCGCCACTCACACCTTGACTTTACAAACATTCTATCTTCCGAAGGAAATTCCAACATTTCTAGAGCTCAGCCGCTGCGAACCTCCTCTTCGTATGGGGACTGAAGTTCAAATCTGTATTCGGCAGGACAATGGTCCTGGCTCTGTGCCAGAATACTGTTCAGACTGTATTCGATTCATGCATCAGGTTGTGAACTGGTTTGGAATTCGATTACACTTGCATCTCTTGAAGAAGGATGGAGAACAGTCGTCAACCGAGTTCGTTGAAACACTGACAGGCGAAAATAATGGATGATTTCCACACATTATCCGAACGATATCGAGTCAACATCGGCCACGTATACTCGTCCCTTGATGAACGCCCTGCCGCTGGCTACGCCTCTTTATGCCAATCAACAACCAAGGTTCAGCAGCTCGACGTCGCAAACGCATTTGTATAGGATTGGTCTTGTCTAGAGTTTCATGCTGCTCATTTGCACTTGACGAGCTGAGTGCTTTGTTCCTAAACCTCGTACGTACCGCGTGGGGGGTGTCACTCTACAAGCAAAAGATTTATTTCCTTAGCTTTGCCATTTCTCGGGCGAATGGCCTTTCGCTGCAGTTAGTGCGCTTTCGATCACTCACGACGTTCGTTTGCTTCCTCTTGCGATTTATCGATAGCGGACCCAAGACCACGCGAGGTAAAATCTTCGCTCATCCGAAGTGGATGATTGTCACTTCTCCACTTCCGTCATTCCGTAGTATATTGCGAGCATGATATCTTGGTGGAGCACGTTGAGGTTATGTATTGCTTCCATGCACTGCTCAACCTGTCATAGTACGTGCTGCTGGTCCAGAACCGCACAGTGTCGATATATAGGAGGTCCTACATATTCGCGAAACATGACATGTACAAGCTTCGTGATTCCTTCGAAGTAGTAAGACTGTAGAAAGTCAAGACTACCTCGCTAGGCAGGAACATAGCGGCCTTGTATGGGGTACAAACGCTTGTGCACGTCAGCCTCATGTTTGAGGTCGTTGACAAAGTCAGCGGGCGTACATTTGGCGATCACCGTATATCCGTGCGAGGCGAGTGTCGCCTTGAAAGGGTCACCTCGCGCGCCCGGTCGCTCGCACGGCTCGAAGTCCGCTTTCCCAAAAAGTTCCAATGGCATAGCGTTGTACGTTGAGCTAAGTAAAGACTGAATAGCTCAGATCACGCTGAGCAGTTCGTCGATTTGTAAACAGCGTAAGGGGTTTTCGCGGGCAGGAACACTGTGACACCTGAACTGGTCGAACGCCTTAGAGTTGCTGCCTGAGGCTTCGATATGCGGAGCGGTGCTGGCTTATCTCGTAAAACAACGGACCGAGCCGTTATGGAAGTTCGTGCTGGAACGTCGGGCTGTTCATTGTTTATCACTGCGACGACAATGTTTGAACTACATCATTAATTCCTTATGGCGCCGCGAAATCGAGTCAAGCTGTTGCATCCTGGATATGAAGATGCAGAGATTCTGCTGATGCTTCCAGCCGTCGATGGGCCACAGCGTAATTCCACACCGTATGCTGTAGCCCACGCTGCTGCAGCCATTGTCGCCAACAACCGATTTGATGGGTGGCTGTCAGTATCATCGACGGGCGAACCCTCCCTGGATAGTACGCTTGACTTAATTCCTGCTGGCGACTACTATTTCCACGTTCCATCCGACAATGTCGACGACCCTTACCCAATCGTACCGAACTTTCAAAATTGGCGCTACCCGCACGAGCGCGACCTCCCTACAGTGTGGAAAGAGATCAGGGACTGCAGTGTAGTACAGAATGCCGCCACTCATTCCCCCTCTCAAGATTCTGAACCTTGCCGCGTTACTGGCCGACAGCTGGCCCTCGAATCGGCTCACATCATTCCCACTGCTGAAAAGCAATGGTTTGGTGCCAATCGTATGGACCAATACGGAGAGCTTGGAAGCCGTTCCGGAGATTCTGTTGCTGACACTGCTACGAATCGCATGCGCTTGACGTGTGACGCCCATCGCTTATTCGACTCTGGATATTACACCATTATTCCGAAGACTAAATCGGCGGCAGCGGCCACAGCAGAAGCAAGAGGAGGTAAGGCTTTCGATGGGCTGGGCTGGTATACACACATGTTGAATGAACACGAAGAATTGTACACGCATTGGCACAATATTCCCGTGGAACTGCCGGACAGAGCGACAGAGTTCCTGTTCTCACGGTTCGCTTGGGAAATCTTTCCCAAGTTGCAAGGATTTGTGCACTCTGGCCCTCCCAGGTGGTTAGCGGTGTACTCTAGGGAAACGAACAAATTTGAAGTGCGGAGTTACAAACAGGCTGAGCGCCGTATCTTCACACTTGATCAAGGCCGCGGACGGAGCGCCAGCCCCACAAAGCGACAGCGGAGCACGCAAAATGTGGACTGCGTCACGGTGGAAGCCGCTGGCAGATATGCTGATGGTATAACCCGTGTTGTTTATACATCAGGACAAAGGAAACGGCAGAGGTCGACTTCTACTCATTCGAGTGACAGGCCAGACTCAGCCATCTCCAGTCTACCAGACTTGGATGACGAGAGGAATGAGAACACTCCTCTTATTTGCGAAGGCTTTTCTGACCAAGGTTTATTTGATGGCCTTCACGAAAGACATTCTCGGTCTGCCCGATCGCCGAATTTTGTCCTACGATGTGGATGTATGGAAACAGATCCGGCACGCCATGAAAGTCACAGAGGTCGCAAAAGACGTCGGAGTACGTCGGGACCGCCTGTGCAACGTTTGCAGGTAACTTGAGTGGATCATTCCGGCCCTGAATAGTCGCCTGGCGTAAGTGAGATTGACCCTTGGTTCATTTCATTGGACTCACGCTTCTGCAGTCCCATCATGAGCTGTGTTTTCGGCCACGCAGCGCGCTAGAGTTCTCCGTTTCCTCTAGAGCGACATTGTCCATACTCGCGCGACCTAATATCATTTTCCGAACCGCCATTACTTCGACGAGACGCCTTTACTTCGAGAAGACCTCAGCCAACGCGTCTGATAAGAACTGGCATAAAAACATTGAACGCTAGTATGGGACCGAAAATATCATGTGGATGCGCCCGCCCCAATTCGTCGGTCTCCTGAAACGCCTGATGATTTCACGCTGCTCAATCGGGCTGTCCGCAGCAACTTTAGGTTCGTCCAAGTGCCCCCGGTAGGTTTTCTCCCCGCTCGTCATTGCCAAATTCCCTGGCCTGACTTCCAAACGTGACTGGCCTACTTAGCCGTCTTTCAAATTGTTCCAAAGTCATAACAGCAGCATGTCCTTAATGGAGAACACAACTCCACCAGAATTGAAGCGGTGTCTGCAGCATGTTTTGGATAGCCTGTAAAGCATGATGTGACCTGCCTATATCCCGAGTACCAAGTCAGCGTAGTGAACCATTGCAATGCTTACTAGTTGTGGTAAGGTCTCCGATGCACGACCATCAACATACCGATCAACCTCAATCATGCGAAATAGGCGGCTGGCGCATCCTCAGCCCCAGGCAACTCGGCGCAATTGGCGTCTGGCCCAATCATTGTGCAGGGCTGACGCTTAGACCTAGAGGTACACCGGAGCAGCTTGGCCCAAGCGTTTGCGAGACTGGTTCGTTGGCTTTTGTCTCTATTCGCTTACTTCTTGCAAACTGTTCATAAATCATACGTACAGTACAGCGTGGTCATCCCACATTTTTATAGCTCCAACTTTATATACATCAGAGACTGCAGACAACACCAATTCTTGACTTCAACCTTCTTCTCAACATTCGTGCTTGCTTCCGGATGCCAGGACCTCACTTTTCCACTCTCTCGGGCCTGCGCCTTTCGAAAGGCCAGATACTGAGGATTTGACGACCGGACGAGAGCAAAGTAATTCGGTGCTCCACTGGATTACTGAGACACAAATCATTGTTCTGCCTTGTCTGAGGGCCACTTATCTGGAGTCTAGCAGCGGCCCTAACCCTATCTGCAATGGCCGTTGACATTTTACCCAAGGATATAGTACTCATGATTCTACAGATAGCAGAACGTTAATTCGCCTTGATATACATCATGCACGACTTTCGTGCCTACGTGCGCCCTCGCTCTCTGAATCACCACTAGCATGTTATGCCAATATATCCAATCCCCGCGGGGAATCCGATCTCTTGGCTCTTCGTCTCAGGCAGCAGCATTCTTTCGTCTTCGACCAATAGTCATAGAGTCATCTCATTGTGATCTTAGGACGTTCTAATGTTCACCAGATTTCGATTGCTTATAATGGACGAGAAAGGGGTGCCTTGGTATACTGCTGTTTCCGGGACATGCCCAGGAGGACGCAAATGAGCACGAGCCAACAGCGACCGAGCTAAATTTCGGTGGGGTTGGTCTATGCTGGATAGAATCTACCCGAATAGGAGAACCTCGCCCGGTGACTTCGACGACTGCCTGCTTTACTGCACGCTCCACAGAACTTTCGGCATCGTCCGTTCGACTGCAGGATGTCACACTAGACCCGCAATACGTCAGCGCCCTGACAACTCGGCCGCTTGTCTCGGAGCTACCCGTCTTTCGACCCATCCCAAACTAGTCTGCACAGTCACTTGTGGACCTCACATTTCTATGTGTACTGGCGTTTGCCATCACCTACGCCACTGACGCGAATTGCTCACCCCGAATGGATTCATCCGGCTTGTATGCCGATTCAGTTGTCACGGACCTGGCCATAAACTTCTGTCCTCCAGCTGTCAACAACACTGCTTCCCAGCTGGACTTTCGATCATGGCAACATATTGATAAAGATCTCTATCTTCACAGGTCCTCTCAAAAAGCATGGCTATGTGTAGCGCTTACGAATGCCGGAGATGTCACAGCAGATACCCTAGTGGTGATGGATGTCAAAGTAGGCCAGCCGCCTCCTAGTCACAGCCCAAGTTGTCTGTGGGAAAGTCGTCCTGGCGGGATCTGGGTCTTGAGAAGGAGTTTCCTTGGAAAAGTTAACCAAGCTGCAACGGGAGTTGATGTTCTGTTTGGTCCAGACGCCGTTGACCCTCGGCCACAGTGGAAACTCATACCCACATCGCTCGAATTGGATGGACAACCAGAGGGACTTTGTGCCAAGTTGACTGTACGCTACGGCAAAGCCAGGCCAATCCCAGATGTTTCAACACCCTTACGAGCTAGAGCGGACGGTACATTCAAGATCGTTCAGATCTCTGATACACACATGGTCACTGGTTTAGGTGTTTGCAGCGATGGTCTTGGAGCCGATGGCAAGTACCTGCCTGAAAATGAGGCTGATCCCCAGACGGTGGATTTTATTGGAGAAACTCTAGATGTCGAACAGCCAGACCTTGTGGTCTTTACTGGAGATCAGCTGCACCACGATATATTCGACAGTCAGACTGCCCTCTTCAAGGTTGTTGCTCCTGTCGTTCAGCGGTCTATTCCATTCGCAGTCGTCTTTGGCAACCATGATAGTGAGGGCGCACACGCGTTGTCACGTAAGACATCTCCACTTCCAAGAGCGTGTCAGAACTCATCGCTTTCTGCTCTTGCTGACACTGTCTTAGGCACAGCACAAATGTCAATACTGCGTACTCTGCCTTTCAACCTCAGCGAGTCAGGTCCAGAACACGTCGAGGGTATAGGCAACTTCTGTCTAAACATCATGGCTCCGGCTCCGTCAAACATTTCGGTATCAACTCTATATTTTCTGGATTCTCATGGTCAGGTACCAAGCAAGGTACATGACCCTGATTATGGACCTATCACACAGAGCCAGATAGACTGGTTCACGAGGGTAGCACAGCAGGGTACGCTGAAGAAAAAGCAGGACGACGGCCATGCCCATGTTTCTCTGGTTTTCCAACACATCCCTCTTCCCGAATTCAAAGAACACGGTCTCAAAATACGCAATGGAACGAGGAGGGAACCGACTGAATGCCCCAGTGTCAATTCACTTTTTTATGACGCTATGGTGAGAGAAGGTATTTCAGCATTTGGCTGCGGTCATGATCATGTGAATGACTACTGCGCCTTACTACCACGAGAAGGGCTACCAAACAGCCACGAAGCCCCTCGGCATGGTCCTTGGCTATGTTATGGAGGTGCTAGTGGTTTCGGTGGGTACTGTTCCTACAATGGGACTCGATTTCATCGAGGAATGCGGGTGTGGGAACTCGACACGAACGTTGCAAGGTTAGTGACCTGGAGGCGGATCGAATATGCAAAAGAAAGAGTCGACGAAGTTGTGCTTGTTGACAACGGACTCGTGGTTGATGACAAGGGGATATCTATGGAAACAGAAGGAACTTAATGGCAGAGTGTATGAGTTGGAAATGATGATACTATTGAGTCAATCAATCGTGCGAACGAAAGACATCCGGCTGCACAATTCACATCTGAGGACTTAGCAAGGGTGCTCAGATAACGCTATTAACCTCCTCAATGCCAGTGAAGCTCGATCTCGAAGAAACGATGTCTGTCTTCCGTTCCCGCGTATTCCTGGTATCAAACCGAGATCCCGGACCAAAATTTACGCAGCACTGTCGATCGTCATGGCTTTGGCCCTCAAGGCTGCTGGACGATCGCTACAGTCGGACAGTATAATGGCGTCGTCGGCTCACACCTCATTGTTCTCAGACAGCTTTGTCTGCAGATGTCTCATTGCTCTGGTCCATGATGGATATTCTTTTACATTTTGATAGTTCAAATAGAGCCAAAGTTGGCATTGCCAATTAGCGATAACAATTCCGATCCACAGATTCGACCCGAGCATTATCCTGCAAGATGCCACGAGTTGTGGTATGGTGGATTTGGCGTTCCAGGTGTCATGAATTTTCTTCTCTTAACAACTCACGGCAAGTTGGGGCCCCGGCAGTCGCCTGGTCATATTGGGTTAGTTTTTGTATTTAATATGACGAAGCGATTGAGTGACTGACCACACTTATCAACTAACTTATGTTCTATGGCAACAATGTTGGGAGGACACCTTATATGCGATGTCCGATACTTGATGCCTGCAGACGTATGATGTTAATGACGCTGACACTCACCATGGAGTTGCTCGGCGAGAACATTGGTAACTCACACCATGCCCTAACGACGAAGCGCAGATGGCCGCATCTATACTCTACTCGACTGTAATCGCACATGTTCGATATGGCTCCTATACGGGATTCTCGCTAGCCATGAGAGGATGTGAAAATGTAAGGCTTCGGCATGTAAGAATGTAATGCATGGCGTCAAAGGTCTTATGAAGCTAGACAATAACCATGACCCGGTTGGTCGCATTGTCAATCGTGCTTCGCCTCAATTGAGATTGGATGCGAATCTGGAGACTAACGAAGATTGAAACGCAACTGTCTAGGCAGGTCTCATACATCTCACCAATCTAGCCAGAGTCGGCTCAGTATCACCATGTACGATTGAATCATTCCGGACCGAGGCACATAATCACCTTGCAGTAGTAAGTCAAGTCACGGATTTGACCATCGATTACACCTGTTCTGAACTGAAATTTGCAAATTTAGACGTGGTGGCTTGTGGTCTAGCATATACCCTACGCATTCAACGAACTTCTCTACCTCCGATGGAGACAAGAGTTGTCCGACTATTCCAGATGCGCCACACAGAATCCGTGAATACCACAATGTTCGTCCCCATGAGCAACCAGCGTGTCCGGCCAGATCATCTTAAAGGGCAGCCATTGGTCCCACCATGGACTCGATCTCTTCTCGAAGCGCGTTGGCATCTTGGATACGGTCCCAAGATCTGAGCCAGCTTTCCAGAACGTTTAAGAACTCGATTGCCCAAGGATGTTCTCGCCCCCAATGATTCACAATTAGCACCACAGCCTCTCGCATAGTTGCCTCCGCTTCTCTCATTCTCCGCTGCAGAAAAAGGCTACGTGAAAGGACTTTCAAAGCCTCGATTCTTTCTGAAATCCTCCCAGTATAGATTTCGTGCTGCTGGAGCATGCGCGAGACTGTTCGCGCAAGTTTTTCAGCTTCGTGGTGAACGCCTTGTTTGGTCATATTCTGTGCTAGGTTGAGCATTACGCGTGGGGTCGGGTGTGCAGGAATGTGTTCAAAGCGGGAAAGGAGTTCTCGAAGAAGGCGTTCTTCTTCTGAATGATTAGTCTCCATAATGCGTTTCACATAGTCCAAACGAGCAGACACTGCGAGTCGATGGGAATTCCCTAACTCATGTTGGAGAACATCAGTAGCACATCTCCAGCTTTGCGCTATGACGTGAACAAAAGATGGTGGATCGACGTCATTCAGAAGTTGATATATCTGGCTCCAAGAGTCTTTCTTCCCTCTGATGCGATCGGACATGTCTCTGATGAAACTGCGGAATTCCAAAGCCACTTCAGAAAGCCCAGATTGTGTGAGGTGAATGAAGACTTCGAAAAAGCAGGCAAGAGAACGAGGATGCTCGGCTTGGACAATGGGTCCCACCAAACCGGAGGCTTTCGAAAGTGTACAACCAAGCTCGTTGTACAATTGCTTCTCCTTGAGCATAGTAGCAGTGAAACAGTAAGAGTCGAAATCAGTACACAGGTTGTTGCAGAATTCGGTACCGTCGGGACATAGGAGAACCTCGTTTTGGTCGAACACCATCTGTTGACAGGAGTGTCTGAAGTGGACGTCAATCGTGTGAAACAACCTCTCCGACATGGACAAGGTGTGTGGCAAAGACAGTGAAATGCATATCCTGGTGCCGAGACCCGGTATCATTCTTTCGGACCTGGAACGTGGGATCGGCGCTTGTGTCGGCAGGTTTAGCACGGCGACACTTCCCACATTTCCGTCTCCAGAAGCTCGAGGGGAAGCCTCCAGTGCTTCAATTTGTACTAGGTCGCGGGATCTGAGCGCAGGCGTTCGAAAATGTGATGCAACGTCATTTGTTGTAGCCGTGGAAGCAAGATCCGTCATGTCTTCCATTTCACCGCCGAAAATTTCACTTGCTGTTTCTGAGATACTTGACGCGTATGATCTTGACTCCGTGAAATTCCTCGAAGGGTATGCTTTCTCTTGTCTCTCGACCAGCTCGCCAAGAGACGAATCAATCTTCAGAGGGTATTGACATCCTCCCGCCCATTGCCGAATGGCCTGACAGACAGCTGGCGTCAATTCTCTCGCACGTGATATGAATCCTGGTTGTGATTGACAGTATCTCACGATCGGGACAGCATAGCACGGCGCAATGTTATTGCCCCATCTGAAGTTGTCAGACGAGTAGATCAAATGAAATTATTGCGCAAGCTATTAACGTACGTGATGATCTGCTTACCCATCATGCAGATAGCACCGAGCGGGATGTCTTGTTGAAAGAAATTGAGCAGCCATTCGCCAGCACTTCTACGTCGAACTAAGTGATCCAGATGTTCGCCGTGCAACCTGTCAGCGAGGTTCTTCAAAACCAACTGCAGATATGACCGAACAGTGCCAGTATGGTTGATATCAATGTCTATAGCGTCGGCGATGAACACATTGCGGATTCTCGAGACATTGTCGTCGTGTAAATCCACTCGCAGCGAAGCCATAACCACGCGTTCTGCTGGTAGGCTGTACTGTTCAAGACCAGAAAATTGTGTGGGGAAGGTAAGCAAGTCGATTGCGTATTCTGGCCCCGGCCATTGCTCTGGGTGAAAAGTCCTTTCGAGTCGGTGCAACAATGACACGATCGAATCGGTAGGTTTTTTCTCGCAGTGGGACACGATGGAGTTCCACTTCGTAGCCTTAACTGGTGAGATTTCTTCTAGCCTACCTTTCAGTTCGCGCTTTGCCAGCGTTAGTAAACTGATGGCATTTTTCAGATCCTGCTACTACAGTCAGCTTGGTAGTGCGAAAGGTTCTCCTTGAATTTCTTTCCTCGCATGTGTCTGCCTCCGGCGAAGGCAAACAGTTTTCGATGATTCTCTGAACTCGCCCGTCTATGTCAGTGCGGGACTCATCCATGTTGGGTAGCGCAGTTCGTGTGGGGAACGTGGAGAGTAAGTGGAGCGCAGAAGGGTTGAAAGAGGGGGACTCTTGCGCACGGACACTTGGCATCTCACGATAGTACCTAAATGTCCTTGCTCTGCTTGCACCCTTGAATCTGCATTGTCGCAACGATGCGCAGAGTGCAATGCAGCCTTCGGCTGCGATATGCGCGATAAGCACTAACAAATGCTGACTATGACTCGTGGGGTCCGACAAGAGAGCACAACTGGAAGCTCCAGCTGGGATAAGCGGGGCTGGTGGGTTGTGGAGTGATGTGTGACGCCCAATCAAGATTGAACTCGTAGGGACTGATGCTCGCGCGTTGGCAGTATGTTCCGACTTCGAGTGGCTGCTGTAGGTCGTGGCACCCGCACTGATTGAAGCAAGTATCGTCATGGACTTCACTTTCAACAACGAATTCTAGTCTTGGTGGCAACACTAGTCCTGTCATGTGATCCCACCATCCGTGGATCGGGCGAAGATGCATTTGGCAAAGTGCCGAGGAGCGGGGGTTCCCAAGAACTTGCGACAGATCTATCGCTGAGTATCTGATGAACAGGAAACAATACTCTATGCACACAGCCGCCTGCATTAGCGACATCTGAAATTGCGCAAGCTGGTGTCAGAAGGAGCAGATCGCGGATTCACCATCCGAATGCACCAGTCTGGTATCGCGAAGGCCCTCCTACCACTGTACCAAGAATTCTCAAGAAGAGATGTAGCGAAAGAAAAAAGCTATAAAGATGGCTAATTGGAGCACCGAGCCGTCTGCATTTGACTTCTCTATTCTTCGATCATCGACTACAACCAAACAGAAAGCTCATTAAACATTCGAAGAGACTACTATGTGTCGGCGGGATTACAGGCAGCACAGATGCAATCCCAATCACAGGACTTATGCCAAAATAGATTACTGCAAGAACGCTACTACCAATCGACAAGGCCAACGAGTGATGTGCTCTCGCGCAACTAGCAACCGAATTACCGTAGCAACATCTAGTGGCAATCTCTGCGGTAGACTGGAATGCTACTTGAACGACCTCAAGGCCAAAGGTTGGACGTGTTGTGAGTGTGGAGAAGATTACAACAGGATGGACGGCTGCCTTGGACCACCGGAGGATGACGATGAGGATTGTTCGCATTTCGTCTGCAAAGATTGCGAATATTCTTGAGACAAAGATGTAGTTTACTGAATGGTAAGCTTCCTGAGCGTTTGGTGTACAAGCCCACTTTCTGACAATTTATATCTAGTCAAAGCTGTCAAGCACTCTGTCGCTGCACGTTCCTCTCTCGTTTTCGAATGTTTTGCGAGGTACCATTCGCGGATTGAGACAGATGGAGAATTTGGGACCAAAGAGTACACACAGCACTGGTCCGTGTGGATATACATTGTGTTTTTCCAAACATGAATTATTCATAGCACTTGTATGTGTCTTAGCGGACGTACCTGATTCAATCGGCTCATTCCGTCGGGTTGGGACGGCCTCCCGCTCACCAATAGTGGCAGTGTATCGCGAAGCCGCCTCCCAGTCGCGCACGGATCATGGAACGCAGTACATGCGGGGCTACTGCGCTTAAAACCATAGCTTGGCCTTCAGACCCTGTCTTCTTATTAAACTTGCCTTCCGTAGTGTAACTTGCTTGACTTCACCCCCACCAGCGCGCTAAAACCATCGCATATTTGCAACTGGTTCTTTCATGCCTGACTTCCCGGAACCAAGCAATGAGGATGCATATCTCGGCACTGTGGTCGATTTTATGTTCAGTGGGGAAGACACCAGTTCATCCTTGACTGTTCTATACCAGAACGTGCGGATTCACATCGACATTTCCTTGGAGAACCTCAAAGAATCTTCCTTAATAACGGATCAGTACATGGCCTATCTGGAAATAGCAAGAAATGGTGGCAGTGGCGACTGCAATGGTCCCACCGTTGAGGATTTCTTTGCGTGGATTCTTCGAGGGTGCGCTACACGATTCACCCAACTCGCAAGCCCTTTGGACCCTTTGACAGCATCACTACATGACACTATCCATCCCAAGACTTTCAACTTCGCGTTACATGCAAACAAGAGCGACGAATTCACACTCATACAAGCGAATGACACCACTCTCGCAACAGGTGCACGTGTTCCTGAGCCTCTATGCTCTCCTTGGCGCTCTTTCACACCATCGGATGTCAAGATTTGTGCAGATCCTCACGAAGAGATACTATCATCTAGGAAAGTGAAGGTGCGCGGGCCGGATCTGATGTTCTTCAAAGCCTACCGTTATTGTGACTCTAATCTGGCTAAGCGTGAGCTCACCGCTTATAAGAAGATCACTTCGGCAAACCTGGGAGAACTGAAGATCTCAAAGCTCCATGGTCTTGTGCGAGAAGGCCATCGACTACTCGGTCTGCTTCTATCGTATATCGATGGCCAACCACTCACCCACGCCGTTTTGCCTGGTACCCCGCATTCTCTTCTTCTGCGCTGGGCCGAGCAGATCACGCTGGTGGTTACTCGGCTGCATGAGGCGGGACTCGTCTGGGGGGATGTAAAGCCAGACAACGTTCTGATTGATTCGTCGGATGATGCGTGGGTCATCGATTTCGGTGGCGGTCATACAGAAGGCTGGGTTGACTCAGACCTTGCCGAAACCAAAGAAGGGGATCTCCAGGGGTTGTCTAGAATCGTCGAGTTCTTGAACAAGTCCGCAGAAGCCACTCTTTGACCTGATGATCAAAGCCTATCACATCAGAGCGCTTTCCCCTTCGTCGAAAACGGTATTCGGTGAAAATTGGTGCATTGAAAGATGTGATAGGACAACATTCCAAATTTAGCTGGATAGCTCAATCTTCGCTATGGACTCCCTTAGAACTACACCTTTTCTCTCTTCTTGTTCTTCCTGGCGCGGCATTTTCGGTGCCACGCAGCGATGATAATTCTGATGTGATCATTGGCCATTCTTTTTTCACAGAACAGACCATTGTCGCTACGGATCTATGTTATTTTGCCGCCTGTTCTCTCCAAGGAATGTCAATCGGCGTTGGTTCGTAAATTCCAGGAATTTCACTAAACTCTGACGAGAGAAACGTCGAAGACTACAGATTTGCATGACAGCTTGCCAGCAGGGTGGCCAGCAAGTAAGTAAACAAGCCACCAGGGAGTGGCTTGGCTTGCGAGGTACCG